>JACEFZ010007378.1:547500-698343 GCA_014155875.1 Cepaea nemoralis
ATTACGTCTAAAACAACATTCCGGATGAACGCAGAAGAAGAATACATTCATCTTCTTACTTTGTCGGGTTCAATTAATCCCAGCGCGGCCATTTTCTCGAGCAATAATAATATTATTACACTTAAAGTGAACATCAACAAGGTTTGTCTTGTTTTTCGTTCACTGGCCTTCAACTTGAGGGCAATCCCACGTGATATTCCTCTAGTTATTGTTGCTAGGGAGTGCACTGGACTTATTATCATTGATTATGAGTGAGGGATAGCTTTCCCCTATATCCAGTGTTCCCCCGGCCATCAGGCGAACCCACTCCGACTTCTGAGGTACTGTTATTTTACGCCCCCAAGTCAAGAATGAGAAGTCTGCATTTAAGTCCAACTGGCCGACGTGTTTATCAAACCCTTTACCCCGCGGTCAGAAGAGAAAGTCTAATAGCGTTTAGTCTTTCCGCCACGCCGACCTCCGAAGGTGGCAGGATAGGGGTATTCCCTATCAAAGGAGAGGTAAGGTGCCTCATTCCCTCCGCTAGGCTACGGGACACCCTTGGGCAAGGTGGAGTACCCGTTTAGCCCCCCGATCAGGGTTACGTGAAGCCATGGGTGCAGGTGGTGGATGAAGTTGAAGAGCAGCCGACAAATAGTTGTAGGTTATGGTCTCCACGACGGTAGGCAGAGGATCTCTTTTTTGGGAGACAATGGCTACGGTCATCGACCAGTATGGTCACTGCTAGGAAGGAAAGCAATGGCAAACTACCTTCTTTACAGATGCCAAGAATATTATGTACTGCAGTCTTATCGATAATCAGAGAAACGGCATCCACGACTCTGGTGATCGAGTGAGATGACAGAACATGACCGCCCACGCTTACCGGCATGGCACATGATGGATGGATGGACCTCTGAGGCTTACAATTTAACAATCAGAATCATAATAATAATACAGGTTCATTCATTCATTCATTCATTCATTCATTCATTCATTCATTCAGTAGCATGTCCTTTGCAGAACCTCGCTGCCCTAACAACCTTCCGGAAAACCTCTCGATCATAAGCAAGATGTCCCACGTCTGATACATCCATAATACAGGTACGAAACAAAATATGATTCCCCCTCCAACTAAGCATGATTGCCATGTTAAAAGTCATAATCGTAGTAGTAGTAGTCAGCAGTAGTAGTCAGCAGCAGCAGCAGCAGTAGTAGTAGTAGTAGTAGTAGTAGTAGTAGTAGTAGTAGTAGTAGTAGTAGTAGTAGTAGTAGTAGTAGTAGTAAAAAATATTATTTTTAATATATAAATATATAAATATTTAAGCATCGCTTATACAGAGACACGCCTTATGAATGTGCATGACTACTTATGCAAACAGGCGCCATGCCTGAACGCGGGAAGCGCGAGATAAATGACAGCTAAAGATTGCCCTAGATTGGCTTGTTTACATGAAGATAACAAAACAAAACGTTTAATGCAAATCTGAACGTTGTCCAGGACAAAAACGCCCAACGGCAACACCTGTTTCTTCTCTTCTTAACCTCAGGCGTCTGTCATTCCACATTTGCTGGTCAATATTTCATCATCATCCAGTGTCTTGCCGGCATGCGTGAGCGATCACGATTCTCCATAAATTGCGACTCCGACGGCGTGGATCAATTCATGTGTTGACTCCCTTTCGTGCCATGACACAAGACTGTCAATAATCTTCCCACGCTGTCTTCCTCTATCTATCTTTCAGCAAATCTTTCCGGTTGTCACATGTTCCAGTTTTTGTCTTCTCATAGTGTGGCAAAAAACGATGACTGCCTCGTTCTGATGTTTGTGATAAGCTGTCATTGCGATTCATCTTCTCTTAAAATGTCTTGATTGCTCATTTTGGCTGTCCAATATTTATGAGGGGAAAAAATGTCGGCCTCGTTCAAGCTGCTACTTCAGTGTTGCTTATACTTGAGATCCGTTTGTTGTTGTTGTTGTTGTGAGTTTTGATCTTCTTTCTATTTTTTTTTGTCTTTTGAGTTAGTCCTAAAACGGACTGGTGATATGTTTCCCACTCAATATTCTATACACCAATAAGAAAGAGACAAACAGCTTTTTTTGGTCATGTGATGAGAAGAGAGGCATTGGAGAGCATCGTGATGAATAGAAAGATCGAAGGAAAGAGAGGCAGAGGCAGACCAAGAGAAACGATCCTGGATGGATTGAGACAGTGGCATGGAGGGATATCATCAGCAGAGTTGATCCAGAACACCAAAGACCGAGATCTGTGTAGAGACATAAACGTCTATGCCAGCTGGCATGACACTTAATAATGATGATGACGTTTTCGTCGGGTACGGTTGAGTCTTATGGGTTTTTTTTTTTTTTTAAATAGCAATGGGGAATTTAGTCAAAGAGATGAAACTACAAACAGATCAGTCAATCAGATGCCGTCTCCACAATGAAGGTTGGCTGCAATGGATTTCAAACGCTTTCTGTCTCTCGCCTTGATTTTACATTCTGTCAGATTGCTGTTAGACCATCTTTTGATGTTATCTTCCCACTTGTATCGTTGTTTACCTCTTGCTCGCTTGCCTGCAACTTAACCTCTAGTATGGTTTTCATAAGAGTGTTATGTCTTTTAACGTGGTCGAAATATTTTACTAGGCTCGTTTATTTTTGTAATTCTTTCATCAACTCTCTTTGCATTCCCAATTTTTCTAGAACCTCTATTTGATTGTTTTTTGTTTCCATGAATTACGACATAATCTTTTCTATATCCACATCTCAAGGACCTCTGTTCGACTTTCGAATGGTTTCTTCATTGTCCAGGCTTCTGCGAAACACAGTAGTATTGCATGTATATAACATTCGGTGTATCGTTGGGAGGTTTGTACAGACGCGAAGCATAAAGTACAAGTCTGACACACCCCACTCCATCTTGAGCTCGGAAAAGGGAAGTAGAGCTAAAAAGAAAAAAAGAAAAAAAACTGGTGTGGTGGTCAGTCAATCAGTCAGTCGCGGTTCTAATTTCACGGCAACTGGTCGTCCGTATTATGCTCCGTTCCTGTGCCAGTGAATATCACACACAATGCTTCTCACTGCCCCATGTCAACAATGGAGTAGACAGGAGTATCGGCAAGCCAACAGCCCGCACAGGTACACTGTGCATAATGCTGCCGCCAGAATGCCAACACAAAAGTCCTCCACGAGAAATACAGTTCATTGTCGATGGAAACGGCAGTCACCAACAAGACTTCATTTACCCGGGTTTTATCCCATAAGGCTCGGTCTCTTTCCGCAGGCGACCCGCCGAAAAAACCGCACAAAGCACAAACTCTGTAGCTCCAGCCGCAACTCCCAGGAGTCTCCTGAAAAATGCACTCGTGAACCGAAAAGGCAAACCAGTCAATCCAGCAACAGCCGGCCGCCATCGTTCCGAACATGCAGTTCACGCTACAAACTGCGAACAGATGTAAAAGCATTCCACGCGAAATACACAGCTCACAGTGTCGCGCCACGCACTCACTCAGTAGCAGGGCGACGGAAACATATCCTCCTTAGTCGCCTCTTACGACGTGCATGGTAGGCAACAGTGTTACTATTTTTTGCTCCCTCGTATGGGCCCCGGCAACATATGGTGTATTGGGAAACGATCTGGTGGACAGATTGGTCGGGTGTGCACATCTTGGTGGGATATGGGTGCTTGATAAGGCAGATGTGATCGGGACCCTTTTGGAATAGTGTATATGGGGAAGAAGAACAGATAAATTATCACGGCTTGGAGAGAAGTGCTGCAGGGAGTGACCAGAGGATCCGGCCGACACTCAAAACTCAGAGGACATGCCAGATGGACGTATAATCAAACTGCTTCTGGTAACATTCGTAATGGGACTCTTCTCTGGCTGTTGCAGATGAGGACGGAGCACGTATGGGAACGTTCCGTGTGCTATGATGTCCGTTCTTGACTGAACTCAACTCAATTCAACTGGCAAAACAAACCAGCAGATGTGGTACTAGGGCTCCAGGTCGGGAGGTAAGTCTGTAAAATAGAATCACCCCCCGGGAAGGTTAACCCGGTCAACAAATGCCTGAAGAAGTTGGATGTATCGGCCGAAAGGTGCAAATATGGAATCTCTGCTGTAAACAGGAACATAATCAAAACAACATTCCGGAAGAACGCAGAAGAAGAAGAAGAAGAAGAAGAAGAAGAAGAAGAAGAAGAAGAAGAAGAAGAAGAAGAAGAAGAAGAAGAAGAAGAAGAAGAAGAAGAAGAAGAAGAAGAAGAAGAAGAAGAAGAAGAAGAAGAAGAAGAAGAAGAAGAAGAAGAAGAAGAAGAAGAAGAAGAATCACTATAATAGAGGCACGCCTTTTTGTAGACGACATCAAGGTGAGCCAGTGAAATTTAAGAGTTACAACCCAAGTATTCCGTAGGCTTTCATACCAACCAACCAACCAACCGACTAACGAAGAGCCAACCAATCAACCAACCAGCCAGTTAGCCAACCACGCTTACTAGCCAACCAACCATTCAACCAGCGAACCTACCCCGCTTACTAGCCAACCAACCAACCAACCAATTAACCAGCCAACTACGCTTACTAGCCAACCAACCAATCAATCAACCGGCCAACTAACTAACCTACCAATCAACCAACTAACCAACCAGCCAATCAACCAATCACGCTTACTAGCCAACCAACCAAGCAACCAACAAGCCAACCAACCAACTAACTTACCAACCAACTAACCAGCCAATCAACCAACCAACCAACTAACCTACCAACCAACCAGCCAACTAACCAATCAACCAGCCAACCAATCAACCGACCAACCAACTAACAAACGAACCAACCAACCAAGCAACCGACCAACTAACGAACGAACCAAATAACCAACCTGTCAACCAACTAACGAACGAAACAACCAGCCAATAAACCAGTCAACTAACTAACGAACGAACAATCGAACGAACGAACCAACCAACCAACAAACAAACACCGCTAGCTAGCCAACCAGTCAACCAATTAACCTTAGAGCAGCAAGTAATATTTTCATTGTCCGTGTAATTTGATTCCCCCAGGCAGTAGTTCATTTCACCCTCCAGCCAACAGCTGTGTCTTCCTGGTCTCCAAGCTTCCATGAGTCCGAGGTTCATCACATCAATCACTGTCGCACAGACTTCATTAGGGCCTGACGAATGACCCTCTGTTTTCCACATTCAGATGTGACATTTTCATTGATTTAACAACAACAAAATTAGATTTGAATACAAATAATTCAGCTAATTGTTTATGTCACAAGTCTTTGAATGTGCACTTAAAACGAAGGATCCTGTTCGCACTCCTTGCGGCGTCTTGGCATTTGTAAGTAAAGTAAAGTAAAGTAAAGTAAAGCACCCCTTTACGCGCATTAAGGCGTATTAGGCATATTTTTCTAGCCTCATCTTCTTCTTCTTCTTCTTCTTCTTCTTCTTCTTCTTCTTCTTCTTCTTCTTCTTCTTCTTCTTCTTCTTCAGCGTTCCGAGCCATTGAGGTTCTTTGCTGCAGATACAATCCGTCTCCATTCGTCTCTCTGGTTGACCCTCTCTTACCAGTCGTTGATTCCAAGTTGATTTCTAGCCTCATATATTTATATATTCATTTATAGGTGATTCCGTCAGGTTTTAGTCAGATATGACCGAGATATCGTATGACAGTAGAGGGGCAGTACTACCAGCTTTCAGTTAGTGCCGAATGTAGGATGGCTCTAACACAGGTCCGCCTTTGTGTTTCCGGGGTTTAAAAGAAAAAAAAGTAAAAAGTATACACTGTTACAATATAAAGTATACCAGGTGTTTGTAAAGTCTCACCACACTTTGTATGTAGAACAGCAGTTTGTTTGAGAGTATAGTTTTCCGTCTTGCAAAAGGAAAACATACTCTACAACAAACAGCTGTCCTACATACAAAGTGTAGTGAGACTTTACAAACACCCTGTACACTCTAGATCATTGTTAGTTAGTTGCATATCCTTTACATGACGTCGCAATCAACCCCAGCATGTTTCCACTGTTTGTGATTTCTTGGCAAGTTTACGTTCAGTAGCATGCTATTGCTTTCTGAGCTCATACCATTTTATGAAAACCAACGCAAGGCGGTCTGCTGCCAAGTCGCTCCGCAGCTGTGTTTCGAACGCGGTATGCGGGATTACGAATTGCCACAGAGCAGGCCTAGATCGCTGTCCATGTCGTAAAAGGCTATAAAGGAGGGTTTATCTGAGACCGGCGATTTCACGCAAAAGGAAAACTAAAAGAATCAGCCAACATAGAACCAATCATGTACTGGCCTACAAAGGGTTTGGCATGCGAGGACTGTCCTCCAATAGGACTCTCAAAGCCAAACGTAGACAGAAGAATGTTCTAGGACGCGGTATATTGAAATTTTGTGGACAGTTTTCTTTCCTGTCGTCTTTTCTTATAAGGCACTTTGATGAAAATAACAAATATGAAAACTATTCATCAATCATTTTATGTAGATTGGTTGGTTCCAGAGCTTTCTGCCAGGACAAGAAAATCCTGCCATTGCAGGGGGACTGTACTCTGACAATAGTCTTGTGAGCAAGGGTAATAATCTATACTCAAACACAGAAGTCACGAACAAAATGACGCACGATTTATTGTCTGGCATATTTCGCTGTATCTCATCAGGTGCCTACTGTTGAGTTACATATCATATGAGGTAAATAAATGAATAATATTTTGGCTGAAATACTTATGGCACTTAACCGCAGGTTATGTTTAAATGTGGAGCACTTGTTATCCCCGCAGTAATCTCACATTTAAAACGAACTCTATCTGTTTGCACTAAACTGGCTGGAACCGACAAATTGCTGAGGTCTCACTGTGTATCTATCGTGGTCAAAAAGTATCCATCCATCCTATCAAAATATGCATGTGTACCGGAGATTATCCTTGTTCCTGTAAACAGTACTCATGCATCCAGTCAATAAAGTATGAATGTACGCAGTAAGAAGTGTCCATTACAGGTCAAGAATACCCATGCACCTGGTCAAAATTAGACATGTACCTGATCAAAAGTACTTCGCATTCGATTAAAAGTACATATGTACCCGGTCGAAAGTGTCCATGTACCCAGTTAAAAGTACCCAAATAGCTAGTCAAAGGTACCCATGAACCTGGTCAAAAGTACCAAAGAGCGCTGTCAAAAAGCACCCTTCTCCAGGCTAAAAACAAAAACAATAAAGTCTCAAGGTACCCAGTAAAACTAAAGTGGAAATGGCTGCTTCGAGTTCAATGGAACGCCCCACCTTTCGCATTCTGAAACCGATTCACGCCAATCAATTACGCCACAAAAGATCGCGAATGTGGTATTTCCTTTCGTCAGAATCTCACAACGTATTTTATGGTCCAGCTGACATTTCATCAAACAAACGTTCAACTCGTCTTAATGTCAAACCATGGTTCTAAATGCCGTTTGACAAAAATAAAACCGCCTGCTTATTAATTCGCTATAAGTTGTTTGATCCTAGTTTTTCAAGCCGGAGGCAATTATGTTAATAATATATTCTCTTACACATAATTTTCATTTTTCTACTGCAAGACACATGTTATGCTACATCTAAGTTCTCCAGCCATACATTTCAACACAATAATCAACACTGGTTTGTTTGTGTATTAGCTTACATATTACAAAGTTACTGTCTCGGAGCCATGACCAAATCAAGGTTCTAAATGCCATTTGATAAAATATAATACCACTTGATTATTAATTCCCTAGTAGTTATTTCATCCTACTTTTTTTATTTGAGTCAAATTTTTAATGCGAAGGAGAGTATTCGTGGCGAAGTTGTTACGTCACCAACCTTGCGCTCCCAAGGTTTGGGGTTCCAGTCCGGCATACATCGTTCGATTCACGAAAGCAGTTTTCTCAGAGACTCTTTGGGGTCGTCGCTGTCGCTACGGAATTCATATTTGTGTGACGCTTTCCATATGAGATAAAACCCGATGCAATGAAGTCGATCGATACTCTTATGTCGAAGGCAATTATGTTGATAATATATTTTCTTATTCATAATTTTCATACTTCTACAGCAAGACAAATGTTATATTACACCTACATTCTCCAACCATTCTCTGCAATTCAATTCTACGTTCTCTTCAATTCAATACAAACATTTTGACATGGACGTAACATGATCACTTTTCTGAATGGATATCTTGTTTTGATGCACTTAATATACATTCTGTTTTTTTTTAATATGCACTTAAATATCTTCAAAGTGTATCGCTTGACTGATCACAAACAGTTAGATTAATCATAAGAGAACAACGTTAAATGGCAAACGCTAATGGCAGTGGTTCTTAACTTGCTAAGTTCCTGGATCCTATGGGTGTGAATTTATGCAGCGGATAAAGCAAATAACAAGTTTGTGGAACGCCGAGGTAAAGAAAGCTGTAAAAGACAAAGAGGAAAAATATTTTTTAAAAATGGATGAAAAGCAAACAGGATCATGATTACATAGAATATAGAATAGCAAGAAGACATGCGAACTGAATAATAACGAGAGAAAATCAAAAAGACTGGGAGGAAAATATGGAGAAACCCTAAATAACAACTACAGGGAGACAACTAGAAATTTCTTTAAAAAGATCAGTGTAATGAGAACCAGAGCAGAACCCTTTTGATACAAGTGAAATAATTAACAGCGAAAAGGGAGAACCAATAAGTGAACAAATACAAATCCTAAAAAAGATGGGTGCAGTACTTCGAACAACCTCTCAATATTCCATCAGATGCAACAACAATTCAGGAAACCGACAAAGATGCCATCGAAGAACTACAGCTAGACATACTGAAAGAAGACATTAGAGAAGCCATGAGATTAGCCCCATTGAGTAAACCACCGGAACAAAACGAAATACCAAATGAACTAATTAAAGGAACAATAGAAGTAGGAACAGGTTGGCTGCATAGACTATTTAACCATGTTTGGGTAGAACAACAGATACCACGAGACTAGGGAAGCGCAAAAATTATCCCAATTTGGAAAAAAACCAAGAAAGTAAAAGAGACTGCACACAATACAGAGGCATTTTCTTTTTGAGTCATACTGGAAACATATTTTGCAAACTTCTCGAGAAAAGATTACGACTTACAATAAAACCCTAGCTAAACGAAACACAACTTGGATTTAGGAAAACACAAAGGATTTACAGATGCCATCTTTGCTCTTAGATAGCTTATAGAAAAAGAAAAAAAAAAATCAATCGAATTTAATTAAACACTTATCCACTCAGCCATGCCGACCGATTATTTTGACTAATATCTTCAACATTCTTGGTGCGCCTCGGTGATGGCTAGCATGCTTGCAAACCGTCCGTCCTGCAGGGCATGTGTTCGAATCTCCATCGAGACATGGATGTTTAAATAACTGACATAGACTACTGGGTCGACCCAGCCTAACACAGGTGTAAGAAAATATTCTGGGAAGCAAAGGCGGCAGGAGTGATATTAATAACATCAAGCGAGCACCTTTTGGTATATTTAATATGGAGATTTCATATACTCTCATACTCACCAAAGGCCTGGACAGGAGGTTTTTGCTTTTGTGTTCTTCAACATCTTGCAAAACCACACGTTTATTATTTATGTACTGTTGTTTTTGTCTGGCCGAATGGCTAGAACGCCTGCTCCCACTCTGGAGATTGGGTTCGAATCCCCGGTAAGGTGATGGATTTTTCTCGGTGGAAATAAAAAAACCCCAACCTACACAGTTCGACGGCGACCACTCGTCAGGCGGTCTTAAAACCCTCACGCTCAAGGCCCACCCTGCCCCACACTGCAAGGTACTATTGGCAGTAATGACTGTTGCTTTTGTTTCCCTCCTATAAACATCACACATTTCTGTTATTAGATAAGATTTGTACTTTTTCTGTCTTTTGCACAATATTTTACGTCGCCATTTTCAAGCGTGGTTATTATTTGTCATTTCTTGACTGTATTTTGACATCCCTTGATGTCTCAATGTTTTGTGAAATCGTAGGATCAATAATGTACCTATTATTATGTACTCCAAATTAGCTGCGTTAAACCCTGCTGCGCCTACTTTTGTCAATAATTTCATAAATGAAAATATCTGTTCGGCGTTAATTGTCTTCGTTTTCTTTTTCCCCTTTGTATCCTTCTTCTTTTTCTTCTTCTCTTCTTCATCTTCTGATTTTCCTCCGCCTCTTTCTTTTCTACTACTACTACTACTACTACTACTACTACTACTACTACTACTACTACTACTACTACTACTACTACTACTACTACTACTGCAGATGCTGCTGTTACTGCTGCTGGTTACTGCTGCTGCTGCTACTACTACTACTACAACTATTACTACTACTGCTGCTGCTGCTGCTGTTACTTGCTGCTGCTGTTACTGCTGCTGGTGTTACTGCTGCTGCTGCTGCTACTACTACTTCATCTTCTTCTTCTTCTCACCTCCTACTTTTTCTCATCTTCTGCTCCTCCTCCTCCTCTTCTTCTTCTTCTTCTTCTTTCTTCTTCTTCTTCTTCTTCTTCTTCTTCTTCTTCTTCTTCTCATCCTCCTCTTCTTTTTGCAATCGCATCTGTGATGTCAGCATCACACTATCACGCAAGTTTCATAACGAATGTCCTTCTCTAGCCTCACACGACTTGGAGTTAATAGTTGGCAAATATAGCCTTCTTGACTGGCTGTACAGAAGCCATTCCTACAGATCATGTCCAACTGTTCGTGTGGCTCATCCAGCTGTCAGTGTGGGTCGTCCAGCTGTCCCTGTGGCTCGTCCAGTTGTCCCTGTGGCTCGTCCAGCTGTTCCTGTGGCCCGTCCAGCCGTTCCTGTGGCTCGTCCAGCTGTCCCTGTGGCTCGTCCAGCTGTTCCTGTGGCCCGTCCAGCCGTTCCTGTGGCTCGTCCAGCTGTCCCTGTGGCTCGTCCAGCTGTCCCTGTGGCTCGTCCAGCTGTTCCTGTGGCCCGTCCAGCTGTTCCTATGGCTTGTCCACACCTGCGCGATGATGCAGCAGACGAAGTCTTTGCTTGTGTTTATTCATTCTTTGACAACCGCCCTCTGGTGAAACATGGTGACATGTAGTAATGTACCAGGCGTTAGGTAGGTCTTAGTCAGATACGACTGAGCTACTGAATGACAGTGGGCTGTACTACTTTTTTTTTACCGCCGAATGTTGGCAGGCGTTCACCAAACACGACACCTCATATTGTGCCAACGGCTTCGGGCAAGGGTGATGCAATTGGGAGGGTGCAAGCCTTATCCTGGTGCAAGAAAATGCAACCTAAAGACTAAATGTCATGGCAGGGCAGACTACGCCCTACAACTTGGTCGGCAACTGGTCTAAGATCGAAGCTCCGACAGGCGGACAGTTATAGCATTGTTGTGCTGATTTGACTTCTTCTGCAGCTTATCTTGTTCCATGTGTATTGGTGTTATCTTTCCTCTGGGGTAAACTAGGCAGGCCGAGAGAGGAATCATGCTGAATGGGCAACACATGGTCTCTACAACTCAGCCCAGGTTTTGTGCTATGGAGTATTTAGTATACTTTTGCTTAAAGCACAATAATTATCGGCACGCTTTGTGGTGAAGGGGTTACGAAAGCAATTCGTAATCCCCCATACCCCGTTCGAAACACAGCTACGGAAGATTTGGCATCAGACCACTATGCGTTCGTTTTCATATAACGATATGGGTGCTGGTCGTTCTGAAAGCAATAGCAAACTGAACGTAAACTTGTCAAGAAATCACAAACAGTCAACAAATTGTGTGGTTGACTGCGACGTCCTGTAAAGGATATGTAACTAAATTAATAACTACCGTTTGTCAAGACGGCATTGCGCCAATATTGTTAACACAGTACAGTACCAACAGGCAAGGGGTGTGGCAGTGATCACTACACAGTTCTGTCCCTTTAAGATAACTTCGAAAGCTGACTCGAACACGTAAAAACAAAGGAAATATCTTCGACACCCCTGACAACCGAAATACAACAGCTAAATAAGTTGTGTATGCTTTATGTAGTTGTATTATTTGTTTGTTCGCGTGCTGATGAAGGCTTTATGTGGCACCGTGGCTGAAAGGTATGTTGCCGATACAACGAGTCGAGGGTTCGAGATGAACTCCAGGTCATTTGGAAGCCGACAGTTTTGGGTTGCTTTCACTGGTATGAGCGTCAATCGTTCATAAAGCAATGGTAAACTACTGAAACAAATTTCCTAGTAAATCAAAAACAGTCGATAAATGCTGGGGTTGACTGCAACGTTATGTAAAGAACGTGCAACTAATGTTATTGTCTGTAATTATTTTAATCTGCTGACGGAGGCTATAGACGAAACATCCATCCTGTCACTCGTTGTGATTCCGTTCTTGTAATGTTGACAAATCCACCCTTTGTTGTCGTCGATTTACTTACGTGTAGGGACAACAAATCACGTCTTCGTGTTCAACGTCGATATAACCATATTAAAATATTGTTATCATTACGGCCCGTGAAATTTCAAACAAACATTCAAGAGAGAAAAGAAACATCTCTACGAAGGTACTATTCCTTGGTACAGGACAAATACAAACGCATGAGAGGACAAATACAAAGCATGAGAGGACAAATATAAAAAGCAGGAGAGGACAAATACAAAGCACGAGAGGACATGTAAAACGCATGAGGGGACAAATAAAATCGCAGAAGAGGACAAATACAAAAGCACGAGAGGACAAACACGAAAGCATAAAAGAGCATAACTAAGGAAATTTAACTTAACGAAAACAAACGAAGGGGGGCTGAGTGGTCTCGAGGTATGGTGTCCGCCTCGAGTGCTGGAGGTCCCGGGTTCAGGCCCCGGTGAGGACCGGGATTTATTTAAAAAATCCACCTGGACTTCCAGTAATAAAATTTCCCCTAGTCTCTGGGTAGTGAGATCGGACGCCCGTGTGTATTGTTGCGCACGTAAAAAATCCCTTGGCAGTTGGAAATCGAAAAAGAGTAGCCGAACGGCGCTGTCCGGGCAAAATTTCGAGTTAAAAATCTACCAAAAGTATTTTAGGATCCTCGCCGATGCAACGGAGTTCGTGCATTGAGCTGAGTTTCTCCAGACTCAGGTTTGAGTTAGGAGGAAAACGGAGCACTTATGGGTTAAACCGTGTGCCGTGATGTTGATCCAACGACTAAACTAAACTAAACTAACGAAATTGCATGCCACTATATGAAAAACTCTATCTACAACACCACTATATAAAAAACTAAATCTTATACAATAGCCGATATATAAAAAACTAAATCTACAATAGCAGCTATATGGAAAACTCGATCCTTAACAGCAAGTTTCGGCACTTCTCTCTTGACACGCAAGATGGCGCTAGTGCAGCTACTCCCTCGCCAGTCAGCACTCAGCTTTCTTAACAAACAGGAGATTTGCATTATAAACATCCCTACTTTAATAACCTCTTTCACGGGATCTAATGAGCGTTAAAAGCAATATGGCGTATTTATCGCACGTGAGCCAGGACCAAAAAGAAAACTAGTTCCATAAAGTGCCTGCAAATCATGTCCGTGTTCATGAATTAAGAATGCAAATAGTGGATTCTTGTTTCCCAGTGCAGACGAACTAATATAATATAATGCCAGATACGAGTGGCATTTTAGAGTTAAATAGGAGGGGTCGTATTAGAGGGAATTTCGACTACACCATAAAGGTGGAACTTGTAAATATGACAAGACTGTGTGAGTTAGATCGTGAGGACACGGTGGTACTGACTGCAATGAAACTTGCGGCCATCTTGACTGCGAGTTGTATTTTGTATTAGAATGTTTGCCAGGTTGAGTTTCTTGAGCTTTCAATTGTTATTTGTTTTCTCTCAAGAGATCTTACAGAGCTCTACTGCGCCAGTCCTGACGTATGCAAGCGAAGCATGGACAATTAGCAGACAAGGGGAGAATTACGTGGAAGCTGCGGAAATATAATTTCATAGAAGAATGGAACACAATGGACGGATAGACAGACCAATGAAGATATATTGAACTCACAAAGAGAAATTGTTACTCGCATTAAAAGAAGCCAGTCAACATTCTTTGGGTACAAAACCACATGCCAACAAACAAATCACAATCTGCAATGAAGAAAATGAAAATATAACAAACTTGTAATATCTTGGCTTGATAAATAACAACAATGAGGATTGTGTCAAATGAAATCAGAATGCGACTGCCCCAGTCAATGAAGAGATTAAACAACGTGAAAGACCTATGGCACAACAACAGTAAGTAGTTTTAGAACATGTATCTGTCTGCGCCAACATATGGATGTCAATCATGAGCCACTTAAACACACACTAAGGGAGAACACAGATTCTTTTGAACATAAATGATTCAGAAAAAATACTTACATTATTAGGATATTATTAGATTATTATTATTATTATTATTATTATTATTATTATTATTATTATTATGTCAAGAAGGGGGAAAATATACATATATTATACAAGATCTAAACATCGAAGAAATCTGGTTCACAAACAGCATATATTGTCTGGGAAGTTAAAATACTTTGCCAACATCAAACGCCAGAGTGCTTTTGAAAACAAAAAACACAAATGAATGGAAAGCGTAATGTCTGGAAGAGGAAGCTGGGGCCATCCAACAAGCTTTCTGTTGCACCATTTGTTTAAAGAGTATTCAACATCTACAGAAGAAACAATTATTTTGATCTGAGGACACACTCCATGGCGATGTCAACAAGTTGATGTTAACTGCTGCTTTCTTGAAATGTCTTCATCTAACCTCAGCAGGTGTACACAGCAGATCTGGGTAATTAACTGCAGATTTCACACACAACAACAAAAAAAAAAAGGGGGGGGGGTATTACATCCATGTCATTAAGTAAGTAAAGTGAGTGAGTGAGTAATAAAGTAAGTAAGCAAGCTAGTAAATAAGTAAATAAATAATGCAGTAAGAAAGCAAGCAAGCAAATTAGTAAGAAAACAATAAAGTCAGTAAGCAAGCAAGTAAATAAGTAAGTAAGTAAGTAATAAAGTAATAAAATAAGTAAGCAAATAAGTACGTATGCAAGTGAGTACGTAAGTAAGTACGAAAGTAATAAAGTAAGCAAGTAAATAAGTAAGTAAGTAAGTAAGTAAGAAGAAAGTAAGTAAGTAAGTAAGTAAGTTAATAAGTAATAAAGTAAGTAAGTAAGCAAGTAAGTTAATAAGTAATAAAGTAAGTAAGTAAGCAAGCAAGTAAATAAGTAAGTAAGCAATGCAGTAAGTAAACAAGCACGTAAATTAGTAAGAAATCAATAAAGTAAGAAATCAATAAAGTAAGTAAGCAAGCAAGTAAATACGTAATAAGTAATAAAGTAATATAATAACTAAGCAAGCAAGTACGTATGCTAGTGAGTACGTAAGTAAGTAAGTACGGAAATAATAAAGTAAGTAAGAAAGTGAGTAAGTAAGTAAGTAATGAAGTAAGTAAGCAAGCAAGTAAATAAGTAAGTAAGTAATGCAGTAAGTAATCAAGCAAGTAAATTAGTAATAAAACAATCAAGTAAGTAAGCAAGTAAATAGGTGAGTAAGTAATAAAACAAGTAAGCAAGGAAGTAAACAAGTAAGTAAATGACTCTTGTACAAGCCATAGTATGCCTGGGGCACATTGCATGAGACCCATTTATTTACGGGTCCTGGTACCCATTTAGGCAGATTAGACCTGACAGTCCAGATCAATGCTAAACATTCGAATCGGCCACTATGAGATAAGCCAGCGTTTTGCCACTGCTCTACCGCGACTTTCCAATCATCCATAAAAAAAAAAAAAAACTATATGGTTTGGTCATCTCGTTAGAATGTAACACTATCAACTACCATCAATGGCCCTACATCAAATATTATCTGCGACAAGAGCAAGAGGACGTCCAAGAAGAAAATGGATTGATGACATGAAAGACTTACAATCACACGACACTATCCAATGCCACCCATCGGGCGCTGGGGCGCCAATTATTCCTCCACACGACGCTTGACGGCAAAAGTGGAAGTTGATGATGATGATGATGATGATGATGATGATGATGACATGTCCTTTGCAGGACGTTGTAATAAATCATAGGTTGCTATTCTAGGCAATTGTACGTTCACTAGTTATGCCATTGCTGACTGACCGAGAAGTCAACGCTTACATCCACCTGACGATCCCACTACCCTGCCATCAGCGAACCGGAAGTTTAAGATCTTGCGCTCTATTTTTATTTCAGTCACGACGATTGTTCCATACATCCATGGATGCATCAAAAACAGGGTGTATGTTTAATGACTGTGCAGTGTTTGAAAATATTGCCGGTCCAAGTTGTGTATTTGCCTATTATGTTGAGTGAGCTTTACAGAGGGTGAATACAAAACTTGGACAGGCAATATTTTCAAACACTGCACAGTCATTAAAAATACACCTTATACAACGGACAAAAGTAATGCACCAGAGAAAACAAGCCACGGTGTCATGTTAAACAAAAACAACAACAACACAGCATGTTAATTGAACGCTCACTCATTTCCTTGCGGTGTTTATTTTAAAATTCCAATTTCTTTCATTTACCCCTACTCATCCATCTTGCCTGTTAATAAAACATGTCAGACGACTGCCAGGTTCTTTAAAAATTACAAGCCAGATTTAGCAGGTCTAACCTTCACTACCCTGTCTTGTTACAGGTTATCAAACGCTTTACAAATTTGGCTTACAGATTCCAAGCTGGCAGATCATCTGTCATCGTCTGCATGTATCTCTAACGAGCCTAGTGGAGCACAAGGCGAATATAGAAAGTTAATGTTGTTGTTTCCTAGGCTGGACTATTTATGAACGGGCAGCACGACACGAGAATTAGATCATTGTCTTGTTTTAATAGACTTCATGTTATTTAATGGTCTTCCCTTCCCTCCAATCTTGCCAGTTTCGGGTGCAGTATTTCTAGCCACTGTTTATTATTATTATTATTATTATTATTATTATTATTATTATTATTATTATTATTATTATTATTATTTTAAATTATTATTATTATTATTATTTTAAATTATTATTATTATTATTATTGTAAATTATTATTATTATTATTATTATTATTATTTTAAATAATTATTATTTTAAATTATTATTATTATTATTATTATTTTAAATTATTATTATTATTATTATTATTTTAAATTATTATTATTATTAGTTATTATTATTATTATTAATAATAATAATAATAATAATCCAGAAGCAGTCGTTTGACTTGATGGAATAAAATTGGCGTTAGCCAATAATGGCATGAACACAGACAGAGGAGAGTTCAATATTATCTCTCGGCGTTCCCTAGGGGAGGGAAAGACTGGTTGCCTCGTGCACTCAGGCCTGCACAATGTGACGGTTCTGTCGCTTCACATAACCAAGGCAGGTTTCCGCTACATGACTTCTTCTTTTATTGATTCTTTTGTTAGTTTTAATTTCCTTTCTTTCTTTCTTTCTTTTTTAGTTATTTAAAACAATTTTTTGGGTTCTTCACCCCAACCCCCACCCCTTTTCCCCAGATTAAGGTCTAGGTTCCTCTTCTTCCCCGCTACTCGCACTTTTCACCATTCCCAGAGAGTGCAGGCCTGAAATTGCCGGTTACCACAACGAATGGTAGACGGATGGCAACCGCTTAACAATTGGCAAATATTTTCCGGACATGTGTTTATAGATTTAAGTTAGGTGTCGGTTTGGTTAGGCCCCGATAACCGGGTGATAGCAATGTCCATATATAAGCACTGACTTAGACTTGCCCATTTTATTCTCGCATATCCTATTTACAGGACATCGCTGTCAACACCAGCATTTTACCGCTGTTGTTGATGTCTTGGCAAGATTACGCTCAGTAGTTTTCCACTGCTTTCTGAGCGACCGGCTTTTATACCCCCGTAAGTAACCAACGCGAGGCGATCTGCTACTGAATCTCACGCAGTTGTTTTCCCCTACGTGGATATATGGGATTACGGAGACATTCGTTAACACCTTCGCCAGGGAGACCGGCAGAATCCCCCATACCTTCACCATTACCCTCTTTGTATAACGATCACCTTCAAATTAATATCCCGTGAGGATAAAACCGAGGTCAGTCGCTATATGTGGCTGACCAGTCACGGGATTATTAATGTCAGCCAGGGATGGATCCTAGTATCACTTCTCTTCGAGGAGGACGACGTCTAATTCACACAATTAAAAAAATAGTATTGTTTTTCTTCATATCGGATCGGATCCTCCATTATATCGTCTTATGAAGAATCGGGTGAAAAGCGATTTTGATATGTACAAGTCATAGTCGTTACATAGCATACGACGTTAAGTCTTGATTCTTATGCTATGTCTAGAATTCTCTGTGATTTTTTTCCCCTAGTAACTATTCAGCCAAGAAAAGACGGTTTCTATAACGGTCGTTCATTTGAAACCCGTTCCAATAGCTTTATTACAAAAGCATGAAAGAAACATTAACAGGTGTGGTAGAATTAAACAAAGCATTAATTTTGAATGAATTATGCACCATGGGTTGGTCAGAAGAAGTCGCTGTAGGCATTCAGGCAAGCATCCCATAGCTTAGGTAGGCGGCGAATGCCGTTCGCAAAAAAAAAAGTATTGTGGTTGCTCACTGAACCAAGTGTTTACCACGTTCATTACGTCTGCATCTGTGTGAAATTGGTGCCCCTTGAGAGCTTTTTTTTAGAGGTCCGAACAAATGAAAATCACACGATGATAAACCAGGACTATAGGCTGGATGCTGCAGAATTTCCTACTTCTTCCTTGCTAATGCTTCCTGCACAATCTTTGCGACATGCGGACGAGCATTATCGTGCAAAAAACTCACACCGCAAAAAAGTATGCCGGGTCGTTTATTCTTGATGACTCTTTGCAGCATGTCTAGTATTTGCAAGTAGTTTGTAGGGTTGATGTTGACACCAGGTACTTTAAAGTCGGCCAACAATAGCCCTTCATGGTAAAAAAAATGCGCTCAACATAACCTTACCAGCGGAAACCTGTAACTTCAATTGTTTGGCTTTTGGTGATCCAGCGCGCTTTCATTGCATGCTCTCTCTTTTGCTGCTGCTTTTGCACCATGATTCATCGCCTGCCACTATGTGGAAGAGAAATTCATCACCCTCCACTCTGTAACGCACCAAGTGGTTCAAACACCATCCCATGCGTTCCTCTTTTTCGTGGTCCATGTCGCGAGATTGCCATGAGTTAAACAGATAAATATTCCCGACGTTTGCTTGGCGTGTATTTTCAGCACCATTATTTTACTAACTGGAAAAACACCGCGGATGTCAAAATCTCAGGACAATATTTGTAGCTGCACGTGTACATCTATAACGGATTTGGAACGGTCGGTGTTGATGGTGACAGGTCCTGGCATCGCCTTGATTAGTTTGTCTACATTTGAATGTAAATGGAAGCAGTGGGGTCAGCCCATCTACACATTGGGTGTTGAGTGAGAAGGAAGGGATACACCGAGTTGGCAGTTCATTACCAGTTAGAATCACATATATTGTCACCACGGAACAGAAGATTGACAAGTTTGTCAACATTTGAATGCAGATGGAAGCCGTGAGATCACAATGGCAGATGTAAAACGGAAGTACTTAGTAGGGAGAAAACAGTACATATGTCAATTCTTGGTTTCCGGAACATGAAGAGTTTGACGGGGTTATTTGCAACTGTTTGTTGGAAGTCGTCATAAAATTCGCTGGCTTGTTTTGAGAATCTTAACAATTACTGACAACTTTGACAGGATTTAAGCCCGGAAAAATAGATCCTTGCAAATGGTTGATATGTCCAAATAACACCTGTGTGGGGGAGAAGAGGATAAAGTCACGTGGACAACTTTGGTAGTTTGCCATATAAACTCTAGTTGTGACCAGCTAGGGAGGACTTGAAATTATGCTTTAGTCAGAGTGCCAGGGCACGGCAGCGCCTAGTGGAAATAATATCTACCGTGTGTTAATTAGTGACTTAATTTTACACGTGCCTATAATGGCAGATGTAGATATGATTGATAGGACTGCAGTGGTGCCATTTAAGGTTCCCTACCAGATCCAAGGAAGCTCAATAAAGTTTTGGGAAGGAAGAAAATCCCAGTCGGAAGAACACCAGTTCGGCAATCAATAAAGATTGCTTACAGACGTGATTAAAAGCTAGAGGGAGGTTGATTCACCCAACATAGTGAAGATTACAGTTGCACCATACAGCATTAAACAGTGGTAACGAACCGAGAACCGGTTAAGAGTAACTAGTGTTAGTACAGTAACAATTAACATTAGTAATTAGCACTTGCGGACTGAATGGTTCGATGTGCAACGAGGATGATCTGTCGACTAACACTTAACTTTACTAACTGTGTAAACACTAGAAAAGAACTTGTGCAGTTGGTTAGAGAACATTAGGAACGGACATTGTGTAGAGTGAATCCGGTCCATAAGTAACTGTTCATACCACCGGTGTCTATTTCTCATGTTCATGAAATGGGATTACCAGAGGTCTACAGAAGCAAAGCAGTATCCGGCAGGATGGTTCCGGCAACGGGTGAGACGTACTTGTTCTGACGTAACGTGCTGTGGTCTATCTTTGCTGTGATCAGCGGACTGAGCTGATGTCTGAGAGTCAGATTCTCTACACTGTATAGAACACGTCACACATTTTCTTCGCATACACGTCTCATACACGTTACACTTTTATTTTAATAAATTAATCTGTATTAATTTCTAGAAGTAAGAGTTGTTGAGTATGTTGCGTTGGGGAAGTATGAGAAGGGGGCATAGTACGACAGTGTGAGAGTGATAGGAAAAGGTGTCCATAGGCTGATGGAGTGTGTTGGACGGAAGCTGGTGGATTCTCCAGAATATTGAGGGGAAAAAAAAATAATATTATAATGTGGGTGTCGGATCTCCTCACTCCAGGGACGACACTTTAAAGGAGGAAACGACATTACTGGGGGCTCGTAAACGTGATATTTGGACAGTGGGATCTATCGTAAACGTGATCTTTGGACAGCGAGATCTCCCGTAAACGGAATCCTTGGACAGCGAGATCTCCTGCAAGCAGGAACGTTTGACAGGGGGATCTTCTGACAACGGGGTCTTTTGACACGGGATCCTTAGTTATAAAAGGGAGATATCAGTTTGGAGAATCCAGCTAGAGTGAATGTGGATAGGGGTTAGGATTAATATCTTACCTGTTCACACTTCACACGTCTGCATAGGTCTGTGGTCCTGATTCTACTCTTGTCACTGAGTGAATGTACTGTGTGTGGTAATATCGAGATTTATAGTACTTGTTCATATATCGGTATAGTAATTTGCAGTTATATTGTACTAGACCTGCTAGCTTACCTCTCTGTATAATGGCCACCCCTAAACTTAGCACGTTAGAATTAAAGGAAAGGGGGGAAGAAATGGGATTGGCGGGGTCTGCTCTAACGGATTACATACAGGAAGTGGAGAGAGAGTATCGTCAAGCAGAAAGGGATGATCGAAAGGCCGAGCTGGAATTGAGAAGGATGGAGTTGGAACAAGCAGCTAAGAAATTGGAAGCTGAGCAAGCAGCTAGGAAATTGGAAGCTGAGCAAGCAGCTAGGAAATTTGAAGCTGAGCAAGCAGCTAGGAAATTAGAAGCTGAACAGGAAGCACAGAAAAGGGAGCACGAGTACCGGATGAGGGAACTCGAGTTGAAGAGTCAATCTAATGGAGAAACTGAGGGAGCAGTTGGAGGTTCCTCCATCCCAGGATCAACACCAGTAGGTGGACATGGGTACCATGCTATGAAGTTTCCTTTAGCGGTCTACGAGGAGGACAAAGAGAAGATTGATCAATACCTTCAACGCTTCGAGGCTATGTCAGTTGCTATGGGTCTGGAGCGTAACAAATGGAATCTTAAGCTATCCCAGGGATTACGCGGGACAGGATACGAGGTTTATACTCGCCTGCCACCAGGACATGAGAACAATTATGATGAATTAAAGACGGCTCTGCTGAAACGATTCGAGGTTACATCGCATACCTACCGGAAAAAATTTCGAGCAGCGAAACGAGAACCGGGAGAGTTGTTTGCCGCCTACAGTTTGCGTCTTAAATCTTATCTCCATAAGTGGATGGATTTGGCTGGGTTCGCACATGACTATGAGAGTCTGGAAGAGCTCATGGTGGTCGACCAGCTGAAGAAGCAAATGTCTAAACCTCTCAGGACGTTCCTGGGAGAACAAGGAGCGGAACGTATTGACCTCGTGAATAAATTAGCAGAACGGTTCGTCGAGGTACATGGGGAGGTAGGGGAAAACCTTTCAACCAACACCAAAAGTCAAGAGAAACATGACAAGAAGAAAGCCAAAAACTCAGGAACCAAAAAGTGGGAACCTTATGTGCAAAAATCAGAGGATAATTCAGAGAAGAAGAAGGAGGGAAGCAAGAGCACCTCAAGCTCTACACCTAAACGACCGTGGTCGGAGAAGTGGTGTTCAATTTGTAAGTCACCCTCTCACAATACGAGGGACTGCAAATCGAAGGCTAAGAACCCTCATTTTGCAGCATGTCAAGTGACTTCCAAGGAGGTTGTCACGGAAAATGCCAAGGTCAACAAGGAAGCTCGCCACCAGGAGAGCTCATTCAAGTCCGACAATAGAAAATCTAGGACAGGGAAATGGTGCAACGAATGCAAGTCAAACACGCACAATGCTATTGACTGCAAGGGGAAAGTCAGGAGACACTCAATTCGTCGTGTGCTCAGGGAAACCTAAGGTGGAGCCCACCGAACAGGTCGAGGCCGAGGAAGAGACTCCAGACCAGGAAAAACCACCTGTAGTGGAATTGGTAGAGGTTAACGGTCGTCAAGTGGAGTGTTTATACGACACAGGACTGGACGGGGAGGCCGTGATTTCTGCGGATCTAGTACATCCAGAACAATTCACAGGTGAAACATTGGATATACAGCCTGCACAGAAGAGTGCTGTAACCATGAAGTTGCCCATTGCTAATGTGGAGATTCGGTCAAGGTACGTCACCGGCACCATCAAGGCCGCTGTATTGACCGATCCCATTTTTCCAGTCATCCTAGGTTGCCGGTATGTCTTTCTGGGAATGCCCAGGGAGCCTATTCATATGGGAGCAATGCAGACTCGCTCTCAGGCGAAAACGGAAGAGGCAGACGCAATTGTGACTAACCCAATGCCGGGGGAGCTACGAACTGCCCAGAGTGAGGATGATACTTTACGTCCTTGCTACAAAAAGCTGCAGAAAAGTGCTGATCTACCAGGACGGGGGCAGTACTACATGAAGAATAGGATACTCTACAGGAGAGCAGGAAGGGGAGACAACCTATACGGTCAGTTGGTCGTCCCAAAAGCTCATCGGTCCCAGATTCTTCATATGGGGCATACCATCTCCTTTAGTGGACACATGGGTATTGCCGCCACCATGCAGCGGATTTCCTGCCACTACTATTGGCCGGGAATGACAGATGATGTGCGTCGGTATGTGAAGTCATGCCCTGAGTGCCAGAGGGTGGCACCGAAACACTGGACAGCACCGGTGATGTTGGGTGAGATGCCCATCATGAACTCTCCTTTCGAGAGGGTAGCCATCGATATCGTGGGTCCACTTCCCAGGACTAGGAAGAGGAACATGTATATACTCACAATGGTGGATTGCTGTACAATGTGGGGTGAGGCTATACCGTTGACCACGATTGACTCGAAAAGAGTGGCGGACGCACTGATGGAGGCCTTTACCAGATTAGGCTTTCCGGATCAAATTCTGACGGACAATGGATCTCAGTTTTGTGGAAAACTCATGGAGGAGGTATTTAGGGTGTTTCACTCTAACCACATACATACCAGCCCTTACCACCCTCAAGCCAATGGACAAGTAGAGCGTTTCAACGGCACGTTGATGACAATGCTCGGGAAATTAGCGCAGGAAAAACCTGATAGGTGGGATGAATATATCCCAGCAGCACTCTTTGCCTATCGGGAAGTTCCTCATGGCTCAACAGGACTACCACCCGCTACGTTGCTGTTTGGTCGTCCAATCAAAGGACCGTTGGAAGCCATGTTGAGGAGTTGGACTGAAGAGGGGACGTCAGAAGAAGTGATCTCATCCTATCAATACGTGGAGGAACTGAAAGAAAAACTCCACAAGGGATGGACTCTGGCAAATCAAAACTTGAAAAAGGCCAGGAAAAGACATGCGGCTTACTACAACCGTAGGTCTAAAGAAAGATCTCTAGAGGTGGGAGATAAAGTCTTGTTGCTACTCCCAACGGGAAACAACAAACTGGAGATAGGTTGGCAAGGACCATTTCCCGTGGAAAGGGTGATATCCAGAACCAACTATCAAATCCGGATCCGGGGAAAGTCGAAGATTTTCCATATCAATCTCTTGCGGAAATACGAAGAGAGACCCGGAGACAAGGCAGCTCACCTCATGGCAATGGCAGTTGCAGTGGAGACAGAAGTGGGAACCAGCGAGGGCAGGGAATATCCCTTGGTACACCAGGAAACCTATAGGGATGTGCAAGTGAACCCTGATCTGACCTCCCAGGAGAGGGAAAGGATAACCCAGGTTCTCAAGTCTCATAAGGAGATACTGACTGATAAACCAGGACGAACGAGGTTGGTGGAGTTCGAGATGACTTTGACCACACAGGAGCCTGTTCGCCAAAAGGTTTACCCAGTGCCATTCTCTAAAGAAAAGGCCCTGGAGGAGGAAATAAAAAAACTGCTGGAGGATGACGTGATTGCACCATCCACATCCCCATACAATGCGGGGGTAGTTTTGTTACGCAAACCAAGTGGAGAACACAGGTTGTGTATAGATTACCGACTGCTGAACAGTCATACACAGTTTCAGGTGGAACCTTTGCCGAATCCAACTCAGTTATTCGCTAGGCTCCATAAGGCTCGGTACTTTTCCAAGGTGGATCTGAGTCGGGGGTACTATCAGATACCAGTCAAACCGGAGATTCGACCACTGTTAGCTTTCAGTACACCCAGTGGACACTACGAATTTAAGGTCATGCCCTTTGGACTTAGCAATGCACCTAGTGTGTTTACACGCATGATGAGGACTTTACTAGATCCGTTACAGGATCCGTCCATCATCTCATTTATGGATGATATTCTGATTTCCAGTGACAGCCTGGATGACCACTTACAATCCTTGGAGAGAGTGTTTAATAGGCTCAAGGAAGCAGGGCTTACTGCTCGTCCAACCAAGTGCATGATTGGTTACCAGACTCTGGAATTTCTAGGTCACACCATCACTCCAGGACACATTGTTCCAGAAGAGAAGAACCTGGAGAAAATCAGAAATGCACCAAGGCCAAAAACGAAGAAGGATGTGCGATCTTTTCTCTCGTTGTGTGGGTTCTACCACAAATTTATCCCACATTTCACTGAACTGGGAGCTCCGTTGACCGAAACCTTGAAAAAGGGATTACCGGATCAAATCATTTGGACACCAGAATGTGAGAATGCCTATAGTCAGTTAAAGGAGGCCTTGGTCAGCAAACCTGTATTACAGCTCCCTGACCTTTCCAAACAATTTGTGTTGAGAACAGATGCGAGTGCGATTGGAATTGGAGCCGCTTTGTTACAGGAAGGAAAAGACGATGCTTCGGTTTTGAAACCTGTAGCATACGCAAGTAAGAAACTTCTACCGGCGGAGAGGAATTATTCAACCGTCGAGAGAGAATGCTTGTCCCTCGTATGGGCAGTGCAAAAATTTCAGCCATATTTGTATGGAGTTAAGTTTCGGGTTCAGTCGGATCATCAGCCCCTGATGTTCCTGGCTACTTCTCAGAAGCTCAACGCACGTTTGATGCGGTGGTCGTTGTTACTTCAACCGTATAATTTCACAGTAGAGTACATTCCTGGGAAGGAAAATGTTGGAGCGGATTTCTTGTCAAGACACCCAGCTCCTGAAGAAGAGGAATGAATTATCTGGATTTAACTCATGGTGGAGGAGAGTGAGATGGACTACTCTCTTAAGAGGGGGCCTATGTCGCGAGATTGCCATGAGTTAAACAGATAAATATTCCCGACGTTTGCTTGGCGTGTATTTTCAGCACCATTATTTTACTAACTGGAAAAACACCGCGGATGTCAAAATCTCAGGACAATATTTGTAGCTGCACGTGTACATCTATAACGGATTTGGAACGGTCGGTGTTGATGGTGACAGGTCCTGGCATCGCCTTGATTAGTTTGTCTACATTTGAATGTAAATGGAAGCAGTGGGGTCAGCCCATCTACACATTGGGTGTTGAGTGAGAAGGAAGGGATACACCGAGTTGGCAGTTCATTACCAGTTAGAATCACATATATTGTCACCACGGAACAGAAGATTGACAAGTTTGTCAACATTTGAATGCAGATGGAAGCCGTGAGATCACAATGGCAGATGTAAAACGGAAGTACTTAGTAGGGAGAAAACAGTACATATGTCAATTCTTGGTTTCCGGAACATGAAGAGTTTGACGGGGTTATTTGCAACTGTTTGTTGGAAGTCGTCATAAAATTCGCTGGCTTGTTTTGAGAATCTTAACAATTACTGACAACTTTGACAGGATTTAAGCCCGGAAAAATAGATCCTTGCAAATGGTTGATATGTCCAAATAACACCTGTGTGGGGGAGAAGAGGATAAAGTCACGTGGACAACTTTGGTAGTTTGCCATATAAACTCTAGTTGTGACCAGCTAGGGAGGACTTGAAATTATGCTTTAGTCAGAGTGCCAGGGCACGGCAGCGCCTAGTGGAAATAATATCTACCGTGTGTTAATTAGTGACTTAATTTTACACGTGCCTATAATGGCAGATGTAGATATGATTGATAGGACTGCAGTGGTGCCATTTAAGGTTCCCTACCAGATCCAAGGAAGCTCAATAAAGTTTTGGGAAGGAAGAAAATCCCAGTCGGAAGAACACCAGTTCGGCAATCAATAAAGATTGCTTGCAGACGTGATTAAAAGCTAGAGGGAGGTTGATTCACCCAACATAGTGAAGATTACAGTTGCACCATACAGCATTAAACAGTGGTAACGAACCGATAACCGGTTAAGAGTAACTAGTGTTAGTACAGTAACAATTAACATTAGTAATTAGCACTTGCGGACTGAATGGTTCGATGTGCAACGAGGATGATCTGTCGACTAACACTTAACTTTACTAACTGTGTAAACACTAGAAAAGAACTTGTGCAGTTGGTTAGAGAACATTAGGAACGGACATTGTGTAGAGTGAATCCGGTCCATAAGTAACTGTTCATACCACCGGTGTCTATTTCTCATGTTCATGAAATGGGATTACCAGAGGTCTACAGAAGCAAAGCAGTATCCGGCAGGATGGTTCCGGCAACGGGTGAGACGTACTTGTTCTGACGTAACGTGCTGTGGTCTATCTTTGCTGTGATCAGCGGACTGAGCTGATGTCTGAGAGTCAGATTCTCTACACTGTATAGAACACGTCACACATTTTCTTCGCATACACGTCTCATACACGTTACACTTTTATTTTAATAAATTAATCTGTATTAATTTCTAGAAGTAAGAGTTGTTGAGTATGTTGCGTTGGGGAAGTATGAGAAGGGGGCATAGTACGACAGTGTGAGAGTGATAGGAAAAGGTGTCCATAGGCTGATGGAGTGTGTTGGACGGAAGCTGGTGGATTCTCCAGAATATTGAGGGGAAAAAAAAAATAATATTATAATGTGGGTGTCGGATCTCCTCACTCCAGGGACGACACTTTAAAGGAGGACACGACAGTCCATCAACATCCGTGGTACCCACTGTGAACACATCTTCCAATATTACAGTTTTTTACGAACGACCTTTTGAATTGTCCCAATTGACACATCAAATTCTTTCGCTAGCTAACGTATGCTTCAACAATTTTGCAACTGTACTGCTGCATCAATTTTGGCGATGTTTTTTTTCTGTTGCAACAATATGCGCTTGACCCGGCCGTTCGAAGATCTGTCGTGAACTGACGTCCTTTCCGAAACATTCGTGCCCAGTCTGTCACTGTTGTCTTCGACACACATTTGTTATCGTATGCTGCCTGCATTCTTCGTTGAATGTCCACTGGTCGACATCCTTCAAATGAAAGATACCGAATCAACGCTCTTTGAGTTTCTTTGGGCGGATTTTGGATCAACCCGGCCATTTTCTCAACGGTCAGAAACAGAACCTATGCATTATGGGACGATAAGCAGGTGCTCATTTATTCATTGGTCAGTACTTATCACATGACTATGACATGATCAATTTCAACGTACGCAATTACGCGCGGTGCGGCCCAACGGATTTCAAATGAACGCTCCTAATATATCTGCAGATTTTCATTTCGTCTGTCCGATGTCCATCACTTCCATGAGAGTTTTTTCTCATTTGGTTATATGTACTTGTGCTACTATGTTTTTGTTAATCTCAAAACAAGTGGAAATAACAGGTTATGATTGGGATATTTCCCATGCATATTTTACTATAGTGCTATACGCAATGTATATGAGAGGTTAAACATAGTTACAACACACCAAAAAGACTGTTGTGTTATGCTGTTATTATGAGTTGCGTTCTGTATGCATGTTTCCTGTTGTTGTAGTATGCTTCAGTTGTAATATGGTACCCATGTTGAATGTTATACGATACTATTCTTGTTCTGCTTGAAGCATAAGTGTTATAAGTATACATTACCCAAACTAGGTGAGGGGTAAATGGTGTCAGCAGCGTGCGTTCATCGAAACTCACATGCGGCACGCCTCAACAGCGTGTACCCTTTCCATGGCGCACGCATGAGTATCCATCGTGCATGCGCAAATGAGCTCAGCACATAACGATATCCGGTGTGCTGGTGAACATAATCAACATATGCAAATCCGGCCTACCCCACACACATGGCAAACATTATAACTCAGTAAACAATATTCAATAGCGAGATCGTTAGCGGAGTTGACAAGGAGCTGTGCTGATGTCATGAGCATGGGTTCGACTCTCGCCGCCTGCTAAGTGAGGAAGAGATTGGTCACCTATTCCTCCGTGCATTCGAGCTTACACAATGTGATGATCCTATCTATATAGAAGGAAACTGCTTCTGGGCAAAATTAATGTAATACTATATTCAATGTGTCGGTCTCCCTGGTCTAGAGATTACACGACTTTCTCCGTAATCTTGTATACTCTAGTGAGTAACGTGACGTGCGCGAGAATCGGTAGCGGTTCTCTCCGCGTCGGTAACCTACGGGGTAGGAGTATGTGAGACGGTCGCTCAGAAAGCAATGGCAAACTACGGAGCGTAATCTTGCCAAGAAATCAACAATCAGCTGAAAGATGCTGATGTTGACAGCACTGTCCTGTAAAGGATATGCGGAAAAAAAAAATATTTAATGTAGCTCTGATAGCAAAGTGGATAGCACGCTGGCCTCCCGGTCGGGTGATTATGTGTTCGAAACCCCTTCGAGACAAGGGTTTATTTTCAATGGCGTGTGCTCCCAGATCGACCGACATAGCTTCGGCCTAACACTGTTACCAGGAAATGTTCTGCGTAGTAAAGGCGGCCAATCTGGCCCTCATAATATGCCATACCCAGCGCTGATTAGTCTCAGTGGCCAATTAGTTACGCTACCATCCTCGCGCTCCGAAGGTTGTGGTTCGATTCGGGCCACGTCGTTTGGTTCACGAGTGCAATTTTCTTGGAGACTCATGGGGGTTATCGCCGGAGCTACAGAAAACTTGTGCATGCAAATCAAGAAGATAATTGAACAAGCAAGTCTCTTCCTCTCAAGCTGTGATAATGTCTTCCAAGACTGTGAACGCTGAAAATGCACAGACCGACAAACTGGTGGTGGTTGCTGATGGTGGTGTAGGAAAGTCTGCACTCACCATACAGTTCTTTCATCGTGCTTTGTGCAATGCTTTCGACAGGACGTTCTGAGGAAAGAGACCGAACCATATGAAATAACCGCTGCAATAAATTGGATCCTCTTGCAATTTAAGCCCTTTTATTATCAGTGACCAAAGCTACGAGACCAATTCATGAAAGCTGCCAAAGATTAACGACAGCCTAGGTAAGAACACACGGTAAAACAAGAGACTGCACAAAGCTGACGGGTGTAACAGTACTGAGTCACGGTGGGAGAAAACATAACAAATATCCTGCAAAATATTAGAGGGCTTGCCGGCGTATTTCACATTCGATCTGGGATATGTCAGGGTTGATATTTCCTTTAAAGGAATATACCTAATTTTCTTCTGCTTCCTCTATTCTTGTTGTTGTTGTTGTTGTTGTTGTTGTTGTTGTTGTTGTTCTTCTTCTTCTTCTTCTTCTTCCACCTTCGTACTCTAATAGCCCTCCTTCTTCTTCCCCTTCTTCGCCATCTGCCTCTTCTTTAACTTCTTCCTCTTCTTTCTCTACATTTTCTTCTCCATCTTTAAAAAAAAAATTCTATTTATTCTAATCCTCCTCATCTCCTCGAATTACTTCTATTCTTCTGTTTTACAGTTTCTCAGTTTCTCTCTCTCTTTCTCTGACCTTCTTCTTCCCCCTCTCTCTCTTTCTATGACTCTCTCTCTCTCTCTCTGATGTAAAATATTGTTTCACACGAGGATAACTATCAAAGATGACCAGTTATCACACAGACAATCTTTATGCTGCATATATGGACAAGGAGAATGCCTTTGATCGTGTGAATAGGCAACGTCTCTTTGAAACGTCACATTCTGGAGTTAGTGAATGGATCATAAACTAATGCACGGGTCTTTATGTGCACAATTGGCGCACGCGAAGGGCACGTGTGGGATTTGCCAGCGTATTTCACATGAGATCTGGGATATGTTAGGGCTGATATCTCGTTCGGAGAGAAACAACTAATTCTCTTTATCATCATCATCTTCTTCTTTTTTGGGTTTCTTCTCTGTATCCTCCTCCTCCCCCTTCTTCTTCTCCTACACCGTTTTAATGTCTCTTACAGTGCCTCTCTCTTTTTGATTCTCGCTCTCTTATCTGAATCTCTCTCTTGCCCCCCCCCCCTCACACACTCTCTCTCTCTGTGTCGCTCACACCTGAACTACAACCATATGCCACTTCAAGCAGCCAATTGTCACTTTACTAGACAATCTCTACTTCCCCAATCTCTGCTTAACAAATCTGTACGTAACCAATCTCTACTTCAGCAGACATTCTCTACTTTACAAATGTCTACTTCACCAGACAATCTCTACTTCACCAGACAATCTCTACTTCACCAGCAAATCTCTACATCACCAGACAATCTCTACTTCACATGAAAATCACTGCTTCACCAGACAATCTCTACTTCACAGGACAATATCTACTTCACCATAGAATCTCTACTTCACCATAGAATCTCTACTTCACCAGACAATCTCTACTTCACCAGGCAACCTATACTTCACCAGGCAACCTTTACTTCACCAGACAATCTCTACTTCACCAGGCAACCTCTACTTCACCAGAAAATCTCTACTTCACCAGACAATCTCTACTACTTCACCAGGCATCCTCTACTTCACAAATCTCTACTTGACCAGACAATCATTACTTCAACAGACAATCTCTACATCACTAGACAATCTCTGCTCTACCACACAATCTCTACTTCACCAGATAATCTCCACTTCAAAAATCTCTACATCACCTGACAATCTCTATCTACATCACCGGACAGTCTCTACTTCACCATAAAATCTATATCTACATCACCAGGCAATCTCTACTTCGCCAGACAATCTCTACTTCGCCAGACAATCTCTACTTCACCAGAAACTCCCTACATCACCGTGCGTCAAGAGTTCCCAGAAGGCTTGTAATAACACACATTAACTCAGATTACTTTACCCGAGCCATTTCTCGCCTTCTCTCTCTCTCTCTCTCTCTCTCTCTCTCTCTCTCTCTCTCTCTCTCTCTCTCTCTCTCTCTCTCTTTTTCTCCTACCTGTAGAATGCATAAGGACGGAAGTCGAGATATTATCTTTTGTTTCTGAAGACAAAACTAATCGCAGTTTTTATTTTTTTACACTACATTGACGTCAGAGGTAACAAGCCTAGCGTTACTCAATAAGACACGCATATGCATACTTGCTTACATGATTGCTTATATATGCCACTGCATACGTACGTATATAAATACTTGGTAGGCACAAAGTACATAGGCGTAGATGCACACAAGAACCTATCTGCCTACCTACCTACCTACCTACACACAAACAGGCAGGTGTGTCTGTTGTTTCGCCATAGTGTAGCTAAATTTATACACAGTAGAGTGTCGCAAGACGTAAAGACATTGTCTAAAATCCATCCATCCAACCAACCAGCCAGCTAACTAGGGCTGACTTTATTGCACTTTGTTTTATCCTTTATACCCCAGTTTCTCTTCGCAGGGCAGCTAACCTCCGACCGAAAGCGTCGCACAGAGCACGCACTCCATAACACGACGACGATACCCAAGGATATCCGGAACAATTTGACTCGCCAACAGAATGATGAAGTCCGACAGCGAACTCTAGACCTTTTGAGAATGTGGCTGAGGGCTTGTCCGTTCCTCCATCTCTCCGTCTGCATGCCCATGCATTCATCTTTCTGTCTACCTGTCCATTTATCTATCTCTCTGAATGCTTGCCCGTCCATCCATCTCTCTATCTTCCTGCCCATTCATCCATATCTCTTACTTCCCGCCCATTCATCCATCTCTCTGTCTTTCTGCCCATTAATTCATCTCTCTGTCTGCGTGTCCGAAGAGCCATCTCTCTGTCTGTCCGTCCCTTCATCTCTCTGTCTGCCCATCCCTTCATCTCTCTGTCTGCGCGTCCGAAGAGCCATCTCTCTGTCTGTCCGTCCCTTCATCTCTCTGTCTCTCCGTCTCTCCATCTCTCTGTCTGCCTGTCCGTCCCTCCAACTCTCTGCCTGCGTTTCCGTCCATCCATATCTCTGTCTAACAAACCGTCCATCCATCTCTTTGTCTGTCCTTCCATACACCCATCTCTCTGTCTACCTGCCCATTTATCCATATCTCTGTCTGCCTGTCCGTGCATCCAGCTCTGTGTGTGTCTGCCTGCCTGCCTGTAATATTAAGTATCCATCTGCCTATCCACCTGTCTGTCTATCACATACCGACACACAAACTCACAAAAACACACATTCCCTTAATAATCGTCCATTGCAAGAGCATGGTAATAATTATATGTCTAACCAACGAGCAATAACCCATATACACAACAGCTGAATTGCTAAGTAATTATGTCGCTGTATTGCTTTAATTACCGAGTAATTGTCCTGATACAAAATGAGTTCCCAATCTGCATGTTTGGTTAATTGTTCCTATTTCTACTTGGACAATGGCGTTTCGTTTTGGTTTCTTCACACATAACTACGGGGTGTATTTTTAATGACTGTGTAGTGTTTGAAAATATTACCGGTCCAAGGTTTGTATTTACCTATTATGTTGCATGAACTTTACAGAGGGTGAATACAAAACATGGACCGGCAATATTTTCAAACACTGCACGGTCATTAAAAATACCCTATATACGTATATATGGTTTACTGATTAAGTGCCTAAGGATAATATATCGACAAATGTAACCTCCCATTTGGACAGATGGACGATATATGGTTATGCTAGGGTCAACTTGTTGTTTTTTGTGGTATCTTCCACAATTTTAAAGCTCAGTGAACGGAAATTTCCATTATAATATTCATTCATTTGATTGTGCACCACGTTTGGTCCAACCTGCTTCTTTTGGCGCTGGACCAATTAAACAATGCAATTTTTATGACAATACGAAGGAAAATAAAGGGGAAAACATGCATCAGGCACTAGACTACCGTGTATTGCGTAACCGAGACTAAAGGCCAGGGCAAATAATTACTTGTAAACAAATAGGCATAAATACAGCGTGGCGCCTGACACAGAGTTGATTCTAAATATAAAGATAAATGGTGGAACCATGCCCGAGGAGATGTGTTAGACAGGCCTGTGACAACTTTATCACCAGGACCAGTCTCTCTCTCTCTCTCTCTCTCTCTCTCTCTCTCTCTCTCTCTCTCTCTCTCTCTCTCTCTACACACACACACACACACACACACACATATATATATATATATATATATATATATAAGATACATATGTGTGTGATTGTGTGTGTGTGCGCACGTTGTGTGTGTGCGCACGTGCGTTTGTGTTAGTAAATAGTGCCTACGAATTATCAGCACGTTTTCAGTAAGAAGAGGCCAGCAGCAGCAGACAAAGAAGAAGAAGAAGAAGAAGAAGAAGAAGAAGAAGAAGAAGAAGAAGAAGAAGAAGAAGAAGAAGAAGAAGAAGAAGAAGGTGTTCTGCAAAGTTGGTTCTAACCATCCAATGGTAAATACAACACCCCAGTACGTAAGTCTAACCCTCTCCTTCTCCCCCTTTCCCACCCACCCATGCACCCACCCACTCACCCACACCTACACTTTGCAGCACTTGAAGACTGGACTAAGCAGCATCTCCCACTGTTCAGAGTTCGTCCCTCTAGGATCAACGCCAAGTCCACACCAAGCACGCTGGTGTCCTTGTGCCATAAAAGAGATTATTTATAAACCAGACTGTGCCTTTGTTGAACGCCCGGCCTATATATTGACTTGCATATTGTAATCATTTCCCATTTCATCAAGATGCTCATCGGGACTCGAGCTTGATCGATGTACCGCCATCTGGCGCCGTCTCCGTTTATAAACGCTACCACAAGCATTGGTTTGGACACCACCTTTGCACAGTGCTTTTATTATTCGGCATTGCTTTTCTGCTCCTGCCCGCCATACTGCTGTCTCCTCCTGTTGCTATATCACCGGTTCTCAAACAATTGCTGTTTGACCTCATATTTGGGTTGAAAACCGGCTAAAGTCAAGTCAAAATGTCTACTGACGAACAATATGCGAGGAGGGAAGAGAAATGGATGGACCTGACATCGCCAACGCCATTAGAGACGCAGGAGGAGCAGATGCTTTTAAGTGATTTAGTGCAAAATATAAAAGTAGGTCTGGATCAAACATGGTGCACACTCAAATTAACAAGTATTCTCATCTCATCTCATTATGTTCCTCTTGTTTCTTGCGGTGTCGAGGTAAAGTATAAACAGCGGGAGAGTGCCCGCTTATGGGCTTCATGTATCGATATTCCCATGGACTCTGTTATTCCATCCGTCCATCGTTTACGTGGTCGGCCTCTTCCTTTGCTTCCCTCTGGTATATACATCATTGCTTGTTGTGGTATACTGTTAGTTGGTAACCTACTTGCATGGCCAAAACCATTTGACTTGCTGCTTATAATAAAATCCTAGTGCTGCTATAACCCCCACTTTAGTCCTGATTTCTTCATTTCTGATCTTATCTCTTCTTGATACATTGAGTATTCTTCTCAGGAACCTCATTTCTGTTGTTTTGATTTTTCTTTTCTTCCATTAAGTCCGTTTATACTTGTTAGTTTTTCTACAAGTATTAACAAGTATTATATTGTAAACTTCCGTTCACCGAGCATTGAAATTACGGAAGATGCCGCGAAACGAAACAAATAATATGACGACACTAGTATGGAGATTTGTCGCCCTTCTGTTCAAATGTCTTCTACATACAAAGTGTAGTGAGACTGTACAAACACCCGGTACCAGCAGCACACTCACAACTGATAGGGATATACGAGTACACAAGAACAGCCCAGTTACAACTGGACGGGATATACAACGTGTGCACGAGAACAGCCCATTCACAACTGATAGTGATAGGGATATACGAGTACATAAGAACAGCCCACTCGCAACTGATATCTCTCTCTCTCTCTCTCTCTCTCACACACACACACACACACACACACACACACACACACACACACACACAAAACGACTACGAATCGACTTACCAACTCGTTCCTTATCATTAAGACCATTCGGAACATGGCCGTCGTTGTTAGCTGCCATGGTTACACCATTGAAACCTTTATCCGACTTCCGCTTCCGAAGTTTCGGACTAAACCGCAGCAATTTCCGGCTCTTGGAAGACTGCGAAGAAAGAAGCACAAGTTAATAATATATAGCGGAATACAAAGACAGTCCTACTGCTGTCTTGATGGCTGCAACATGGCGAAGCGTCAATAATGTATGTGGACAATATCCCAGATTATTCAGTCAGAAAGAAACATGTCTGTGGGTATGTCAAGTGTTAGGGCCACTGCGTGTTGTAGGCCTTAGTGCATGGAGGAATTGGTGGTCAGTCTTTCTCTCCCTTAGAGAACGGCGAGAGCTGACATCAAAACCTCGTTCGACAGTGGTCGTGTCTTTCTCAGATTAACGTCCCAACTATTACACCAACTAAACAGAAGACTCGTAAGTAGAGGGGGAGGGGTGGGTCGTCGCTTGAGCTATGGAGTTCGGAAAGAGACCGAGCCATATGGGATAAATCATTGCGCAAAGAAGCCGACCCTATTGTCCTTTTATTAACCTATTTATTCTTTAAGATTATGATGAGTGCGTGTATATATGTACGTACATATGCATGTGTGTATACACAAACATGTAACTGTCTGCCTACACATACATATATAAATAGCATGTGTATATGTTTAAAATAACATAGAGAACTCTCTCTCTCTCTCTCTCTCTCTCTCTCTCTCTCTCTCTCTCTCTCTCTCTCTCTCTCTCTCTCTCTCTCTCTCTCCTCCCCCCTCCCTCCAACAAACGAAACACCTAAACCTAACATGGTTATCTACCTGTGCTTCGCCTGTACCAAGACAGTTCATGATGTCGGATATCCCTCACTACAATAAGCACATCAACACGGATATAAACCTCGATGCCTCCTCGAAATTTACATTTTAAGTATCCACCTCACGGAGGTTAGAGGTCGCTGAATACACAGAATCCAATGCTAATGGTCAAGGTCACGAACACAAACATGAAAGTTACACACTTGGTAATTACAGAAAACTTAGTTTGTATGTAAACCCCTACAGAATATTTACTGTTACTTATACAGTAACTTTATCACTGTATAACTTTATCACTGCCTACACAATAACTTTATCACTGTCAGCTTCTAAAGAGAAGGATAATTCTTAGCGGTTGCAAATTTTTCAACTAGTTCGCTTGGCTAACTAACTGACGTCCAAAACTGAATGCATATTGCATGTTAACTTTCACAACTTCGACAAACAGACAGATATAGATCGGAGAACTTGAACTCTTTAGATTAGAAAATAGATCTTCGAAGTTACGGTCTAGCGATTTCCGGTAGACTGTGTGCTCAGTTTACTTAAACCACAACAAACTAATCTGCGTTAGAATAATACAAGTGGTTGTGTTGGACGGCGCGTTCCCGTGGTTGGTTGAATTATTCTCCCTCTTTATATGAGTTGAGAATGTAAGCTCACTCTAGCATTCTGTGTTCATAAGGTTCGTTTAAGCGTGGATCAATACTGTTAAGAGACGGGTTGTGGAGGAGAATAGAGAGGGGGTTTTCTTAGCAGAAATGGTAAAGGCGGCAGTAACTTGGTGGTGATGGTGGTGGTGATGGTGGTGGTGATGGTGGTGTAGTAGAAGTGATAATGGTAGTAGAAATAGTAGTTGTAATTGTAGTAGTAGTAACAGTAATCTCGTAGTACTGATAATGTAGTAGTAGTAGTAGTAGAAGTGATATTGGTAGTAGAAACAGTTCTAATAATTGTAGTAGTAGTAGCAGTAACTTCGTGGTACTGATGTTGTTGTAGTTGTAGTAGTGATAATAGTAGTAGTATTTGTAGTAAAAGTGGTGGTAGTAGAAATAATAATGATAATAATAGCAATACTACTAGTAATCGTAGTAGTTGTCGGTGCAATAGTAGTCTGTGGGATAAAGGCCACATGGCAGTCTCAACGGCCTGCCGAAAGCGTTGCACGGAGAACGAATTCCTTAGTTCCAGTGACGACCCCGATAGGTCTCCGAAAATGAAATTGCACTCTTGGGCCAAATGACGGAGTCCGGCAGTGAACCTACAACCTTCGGAGACTGGGGGTGGGCGGTTTGACCAGATGGCCACGGAGATGTCCCTATATTATCAATGTTGCGTGCCCTTTCCTATCAACTATAAGTCCAGTAGTTTGCCACTACTTTCTGAACGGGAAGTCAACGTTTCAGTCCAACTGAACCGTGTGTGAAATAGGATCCATCACCCCGCCGTCAGATTACATAAAGTTTAAGCACGAAAAGCGTTGAATCTCTCGGCCACGCCGACCCGTATACGACTAATACAATATAATAATCACAGCTCGTCCAAAAGACGTATCGCTTCCACAGTAGCCAGAATGTGATACACGCAATAACAAAAGTGAGCTGGCAGAAACACCACTCGCAGTTCCGAGTAATCAGACGAGAGTCAAACGAGGTTAACTACCTCGTTGCATGCTAGATCCGCTGCTGAATGCAAAAAAGATATGGTTTGTTAAATCAACTTGCGCCTGATTAAATCAGACATGTCGCTAGCACGGAACGCAGAGGAGTACGGCGCGCTGTTAATAAGATCTGCCAGGGGTAAAATAGCCAATGACATGGGATAGGTATAAGGGTAAAATAGCCAATGACATCGAATAGGTATGAGGGTAAAATAGCCAATGACATCGAACAGGTATGAGGGTATAATAGCCAATGACATGGAATATGTATACGGGTATAATAGCCAATGACATGGAATATGTATACGGGTATAATAGCCAATGACATGGAATATGTATAAGGTATAATAGCCAATGACGTGGAATATGTATAAGGTATAATAGCCAATGACATCGAATAGGTATGAGGGTATAATAGCCAATGACATGGAATATGTATAAGGTATAATAGCCAATGACGTGGAATATGTATAAGTATAATAGCCAATGACATCGAATAGGTAGGTATACGGGAGAAGGTGGGGGAACATAATACAATGACATGGAATATGTATACGAGGATAATAGCCAATGGCATAGAATATGTACAGAATCCAGTGAGAACACGAGACTTCCACGTGCTGACCAACAGACCCAGCATACACACATCGTTTTCTTGATCCATTCTACCATTCCCCTACCCCGTTCAACCTCAGAAGAGAAGTTATATTAGGGTCAATTACCTGGCTCAGATTAACAGACTCAGTGCTAAAGAAAAAGCAAGTCTGGACCAAATAAAAATGGATGGCGGAAAATGGGAAGTAGGTAAAGTAACAGTTATGAATTAAAAGTTGTTAATATGGTAGCGCCGGCTTCCTGGCCTAGAGGTTAGCAAATTTTCTCCGTAATCTCGTATACTCTCGTAAGTAACGTGACGACGGTGAGAATCAGCTGTGGTTCGAATCGCGTCGGTAATTACGGGGTATGTGAGCCGGCCGCTCAGAAAGCAATGGGAAACTTTTTTTTTTTTAAATTCGCATATCCTTTACAGGACATCGCTGTCAACAGCAGCATCTTTCAGCTGTCTGTTGATTTCTTGGCAAGATTACGCTCAGTAGTTTGCCATTGCTTTCTGAGCGGCCGGCAGTTAAGACTATATGTCTCTTGGTAGTTAAGACTATATGTCTCTTGGCAGTTAAGACTATATGTCTCTTGGCAGTTAAGACTATATGTCTCTTGGCAGTTAAGACTATATGTCTCTTGGCAGTCTATATGTCTCTTGGTAGTTAAGACTATATGTCTCTTGGCAGTTAAGACTATATGTCTCTTGGCAGTTAAGACTATATGTCTCTTGGCAGTTAAGACTATATGTCTCTTGGCAGTTAAGACTATATGTCTCTTGGCAGTTAAGACTATATGTCTCTTCTCATTGACTTTTTACGCTTCCCTCTATTTCTTGTGCCGTGTGTGTCCCAGACAAAGGTCTTTCTAGTTATATACGTTTTCTCAACGCGCGTTCTCTCGCATCGCCAACGTCTTTCCCACAGCTCTTGATTAGCATGCATACAGCACGATGAACATAAGTATCATCAGCAGTACGTGTTATGCTGATAAGCGTTGGCGGTCATGTTTCGCCATCTCACACGATCACCAGAGTCGTAAATCAGCTCTGTGTTCTTGTCTCGACCATGCCACATGACCAAGCCATCCAGGTATTTACTTCCCCTTGTTCTTTTCCATTCAGTCTTGCCAGTTGTCACCAAGCTCTGAAGTTTATTTCTTCTTATAACGTGATCAACAAATCTTGACAGTCTACATTTAATTTCTCCAATCAGTTTAAAGTTTTCATTTGTTTCTTGCAGGATTTTCTAATTAGTTTTTCTGTCTGCCCATTGTATTCTTTGCATTTTCATAAGAAACCACGAACAAGGGGACATACTTAGAGGCCGGCATTTCCCTAGTGAGAAGCCGCGTTGGCCGAACGGTTAGCACGTGGCCTGGGGGTTGATCTCAACACCCTGCAAAGGACATGCACCAAAGAAAAGAAGTGACGAGTGTCCGATATCTAGACACGTTGCTTCATATCCTCCTGGCTGGTGTTTTCATACGTATCTTGTGTAATCACGTAAAATAGCAATGTTGTTATGACAATACTTTGAAATAACTGAACGTTAACTCCTCGAGTCCCAGCAGTTGCTACTTCGTCACTTCCTCATTCACAGTCTTGTTATTTAACGTAACAAACGTAATACGCTAACGAGTTAAACTAAAAAACAAGGCTATGGGATAAAATGAGTTAAAGTGAAAAATGGAATTAGTGCTGATAAAATAATAAATAGGTCTGTGAAGTGGATTAGGTAAAGAAGCGAAACATTCTATGAAGGGGGAACCCCTGTCGTGCTTGCATCGCGGCGGAGTTTTTATCACATATAATACTAAAAGCCTTTCTGTCAATTTATTGATATCGGAGTCTTAAGTCGCTTCTCGGCGTGTTGACTAAGATAAAAGTGTAGTATCTGCACTTGATCTGGCCAGGGACATCAGCAGAGGCGGCCATACGAACTAACAATTACGAATTTCGAATCACTGACCACTAACAACGAATGCTCGAAAGAGGCTAATGAAACAAGAACATTATATACAACAAAAAGAAAGAGGAAAACAGATGTTTTCGGTCATGTGATGAGAAGAGAGGCATTGGAGAACATAGTGACAACTGGAAAGATCGAGGGGAAGAGAGGCAGAAGCAGACCAAGAGAAATGATGCTGGGTGGATTACGATGGCGGCATGGAGGAATATCAACAGCGGAGTTGATCCAGAAAACCAAAGACCGAGCTAGATCTGTGGAGAATCATGAACGTCTACGCTAGCCAGCATAGCACTTGATGATAATGACCTAATACTGACAGGTGTGCCTCGATAGACTACAATAAATCGAAAGGCGCATAGTGGTCTAAGAGGCATAAAAACAGGTATGCAAAGGTGAACAGATACTAAAAGCTAACACCATAAAAAATACACATTCGATTTCACCATTTATTCCTACACCGTTCAATTTCTAGGTGAAGTTATAGTTTTTTTTTTTTTTTTTTATAATAGTAATAATAATAATATAATTGTACGATTATTAATACCGTCAATAAACACATTTACAGTTGTGATATCTTTTGTTTAAATCAAGTTATTTGCTTACTTCTGTAATATTTGCTGTTTTCACGTAAATCTCTTACGGGATTTGCGCGTGTAGGGTTAAGATTAGAATGTTTGAGACTTTTTGTTGATAAAGTTGTTGGAAAATTTCTTTGTTGAATGTTCTGTAATTGCATAATGCTTTGTTTCTTAATGTCCATGTAAGATTTCTGTACTCTGCCAATAGAACAAGAAGCTTTGTGTGGTTGTCTTGTGTGGAGGATGTGTGTTTAGGATGTTTTGTAGGAGATTTCTTGTTGGCACGATTGTGTTGCATTCGTAATAGATGTGTTCTTCAGTTTCATGGACGTTCCGTCTACATAGCTGGCACTGTAGTACGTGTTTAGTTAATTCTGCTGTTCTCTCTGTTGTTGGTGTCATGTTGTAAACAAGTCTATATGTAACTTCCCTTGTCTTGGGGTAATCTGCTTGTTGTGAATATTAGAGAATGTTTCGGTATAATCTTTTATGAAATATCTATGTCATTTTTAAATTCTGAGATGTACTGGAGTTGCGTGTAATTTAACTAAATGCTTGTAGATTGTGTGTGTCTCTCTTTCCAGGCATATACCCCCCTTCCCCCTCCATTATTGTTTTCTCCAAACATACATGAGTTAGGGTCCATCACCGAAGGTGATTGTTGTCCGTATGCGGTAAGGGACGTAATAAATATACAAATATAATACCAATCATATTTATTCACCGATAACTACATTATCCCTGGTTTACAGTTACTTCCAGTTTATAAAATAAACCACAATGTAATAAACAATATTCTCCGCTTCGTGTGTACCGATAATAAACACGTTATCATCACTTTATAAGGGACTGCAGAGGTGTTCCAAGGCACCAGGGCCGGGTTATATACTGGCCAAGACCTATTGACGCGTCCTCGTCGAGCGTCCTGGGCAACAGGTCCCTTCGGGGTCCTGGCTGAAGTCAATAGGATCGCTGATTCCTCCGAAGTCGGAGAGTGTCTGCCTGTACGGCGAGGAACCACCAGTCTGCACACCAATAAGCCAGACATGGGACAACGGATACTCACGCAAACCTCAGGTCCTGTATGACATCACACTGATGTTGGACAACAGGATGTCTTCATCCGACATACAGGACTTCGCGTTGGAGCTCAAGCGCAACGAACACAAAGCAAGCAAGCAAGCATCACTTTATAAAAACAATGAACCACGACGTAAGAGACATAATGTATTCCCCACATTTTACCAAAGTACAATTTATCCCCGCTTTATATAACAAAGAAACACGTCTGTGACAATGTGAGAGTTATCTCCCGGTCACTATGTAAGTAAGGCGATCGCCGTGACACGGGAACAGATAAACAATTCAGGATGTTAAGTAATTTAAGCTGACCGTTACGACTGCGTCATCCATCGCTAGTGGCATTTCCACAACTGCATCACGGCTCACGTCATTGGTAGTCTGCACGGACAGAGTACCTGAGTGCGGTGCCTTGTGTTTGGTTATTTTTCGCACCAGCGCAAGAAACATTTATCAGTCTGTATTTGATACATTCAGTGGCGTAATTTCCATTGACCGAGCTTGTACAACAGCACCAACGTCACAGCACTCGCGACATTCCCATGCGTGCTGCGTCCTCATCTTCCAGTCCTTAAGTTCGCCTATTTCTTTTATGTTAATGTTTCAGCCTTATTCACTCCTTGACATTCTGGGGTTGGTTGGCGGGGAGAGAGAGAGAGAGAGAGAGAGAGAGAGAGAGAGAGAGAGAGAGAGAGAGAGAGAGAGAGAGAGAGAGAGAGAGAGAGAGAGAGAGAGAAAGGATGAGTTTGTTAAAAGTGGAACCGCTTCGACCATTGCATGTTCCTTAACTTTCTTTGGATCTGTTCTTCTCTACTTCTTCTTCTTCTTCTTCTTCTTCTTATTATTATTATTATTATTATTATTGCTTCCTAAATAATCTTTAACAGTCTGTTTCCACATTGGAAACAGACAAATTGTGGTAAACAGAAATGTGTGGGAGACGGGTGAATGTAAATGATAAACCCTCAAGATCAGTGCCAATACTGGAATGAGACGCACAGCAAACGTTGATCCGTGAAGGAAGCGAATGAACAGTAGACGAAGAGGAAGGGAAGAGGCAATAGGTAGCACTAGAAGAAGAAGAAGAAGAAGAAGAAGAAGAAGAAGAAGAAGAAGAAGAAGAAGAAGAAGAAGAACAAGAAGAAGAAGAAGAAGAAGAAGAAGAAGAAGAAGAAGAAGAAGAAGGTGGTAGCACTAGCTGAAGCAGACAAAGAAGAAGAAGAAGAAGAAGAAGAAGAAGAAGAAGAAGAAGAAGAAGAAGAAGAAGAAGAAGAAGAAGAAGAAGAAGAAGAAGAAGAAGAAGAAGAATTACTAGTTTGACTACATTGTTTTTAAAAACAGCTCCTTTTTATTTATTATTTGCCTTCCTTTTTATACAGAAGAATCCTATAAAACCTGTTTTTGTTCGTCCCATTCAAAGATAATTTTTACTGCAGACGTCACACCTAAAATTAATATGTTCACACAGCACAAAAGCATGGATTTTACACAACAGTTGGCAAGAAATCACATTACACATATGGACGTGGCATGCAGAGCCAGGATGGATTAAGAAAACTGAAAACGTACTTACTACACTCGAAAAACAAACATTTGTCATAAAAACTCCATTAAAGTGACACGGTTGGAAGAGCTGCGCAATCTGCATATAATCATTTGAAATAACTAGTTTCCAACGACCTCCCAGCCGAAGTGACATAAATATAATAAAGATATATTGATATAACCGCTCCTGACCGTGATTACTTTCAGGGGCGTAAACCGCCAGCACACGCAGTTTTCTCTTAAGCGTACATCATATTGCTTATATTACAACCGACTTGGGGAATAACTTATGAGTATTGAGGTGGAGCATTGCGTGAAGAGAAAACTAGGACATGCGAATAAAATACAAGGATTGAGGTAGGGATTTGTGTAAAGAGAAAACAGCGACATGAGTAATAAACTATTAGGATTGAGGTAGAGAATTATGTAAAGAGAACATATAATTTGTCGTGGCGTGTTGTTTTATTATAAATCCTCGTAGGATTGAAAGCGACACCATGGTTTATCGATTGGTTGGTTGAATGATTGATTGATTGGTTGCTTTGTTAGTTGGTTATATAGTTGATTTGTTGGCTGATTTATTGGTTGGTTAGTTGACTGGTTGTTTGATTGGTTGACTCATTCGTTGGTTGGCTGACTGGTTGGTAAGTTAGCTAACTGGTTGATTGGTTAGGTGATTGGTTGGATTATTAGTTGACTGGATGGTTGGTTGGTTAGTTGACTGGTTAGTTGGTTGGTTGGTTTGTTAAATGGTTGATTGGCTGACTGGTTGGTAAGTTAGTTGACTGGTTGATTGGTTAGTTGACTGAATGGTTGGCTGCTTAGTTAACTGGTTGGTTGGTTGGTTAGTTACCAAACAACCAACCAACCGACCGACCGACGGACCAACCAAATCGCCGACCGACTAACTCGCAAAGTGTACAAGGTAATTTTATCTCACATCAGCAAACACGAAGAGAGAGACGCGCTAGCTCGGTGGCTAGGGCGCTTACCTGCCTGCTCGACAGTCGTGTACTCGAACCTCCATCGAGGCGGGGATTTTACTCCGGCCATACAAACGCCGCTGTTACAGATTTAAGGTTTATCAGTTTTAAAAGGCCAGGGGATCGACTTCGATTCACCGAGTTGTATCCCATACATTTCGGTCACTTTTCGCGGCCTGCCAAAAATGTCGCGCAAAGCACGAACTCCGTAGCTCCAGCGACGACCCCAAGGAGTCTCCGAGAAAACTGCACTCGTGAACCGAACAACGTAGCCCGAAACCGAACCTACAACTTTCGGAGCGCGAGCAGAAGGCGTAACAATTCCGCCACACAGACTCCATGTTACAGCGTATACTTTCATTCTCATGATGAAAGTCGTGATATCATACGCCAGACGCTCCTTCTTAGTCAGAAAATGAGGAGGAATGTGACAAAAGCAATGCCGGTTATAGAGTATTCACATGAACAGGCGGACACTACGGAACTTGGACCGAACGGGCTACTCACTTATCATGTAAATACTGTCAATGGGGGAGGGCAGGCGAAAAAAATCCATGGAAAACTTGGATATGTGGTTTTATAGAGTGGCACCTTGCAGTCTTGACAGACCAAAGTGTGTGAGTTGGAATGTGGCCAGTATTCCATCACAATGCCTGGGCAGAGCTTCAGAGAATCATGTGGCGCCCAAACGACATGTCCCCTCTCTCGGCCTAGTCTTGTGTATTCCAGAGGAATGGGTAACCAATACGTCTGGCACAAGGTAGGCTGCAGACGCTGGCGGCGCAGCGTCAAATCCTCCGAGACCTCGCCACCACGAGCCGGTGGCGAGTTATGGCCAGACCCTGACACCCAAGGGGCCCGGCTTAGAGGCGTTCAGCCAAGTCCCACAGGTGAGGGCCTCGTGCGAGCCCGGACCATGAGGGCGCGCACATCTGTCGATCACAAGTGTCCGGACCTGTGTAAAGCGTGCACAACCGTCAGACTCTCCACCTGACTTTAAGCGGACCCCGCGACCAGCGGGAATAGGCCCGCCAGAGCTGCTGCAGGAGATATTGCCTGTCTATTGCAAGCAAGTCCCCCATCCTTCCACTGTGCGGATCTCGCGACCGGCGAGAATAGGCCCGCCGGAGATTATGTTCGTCTGCTGCGAACAAATCTCTACCGAATGACTGAATAAGTAAAGAAATGATAAAAGTAGTGGTATTTCAATTGCGCTTGCGCTCCCACCTATGATACACCCTTCATGTGTCTTCACAAAGTCGGACTAGTTTTATAGAAGAATGCTGAAAATTAATTGGACAGCCAAAATGAGCAATCTGGACGTTTTAAGGGAATTTGAGTCTCAAAGACAACTTATCACAAACATCAGAAAGAGTTAGTCATCGTTTTCGGCCACGCTATGAGAAGACAAAAACTGGAACATATTGTGACAACCGGAAAGATTTGCGGAAAGGGAGATTGAGGAAGACAGCGTGAGAGGATGCTTAACTGCCTTGTGTCATGGAGTCATCACACGAATTGATCCATGACGTCGGAAATCGTAATTTGTGGAGAGGCATGATCGCTCACGCCAGCTGGCAAGGCACTGAATGACTATGAAGATGGGGGAGATCAGACCAGCTATGTGTGTGTGGAAGTTCAAGGATGCTTGCAACATCGTCTTTCCAGGAATCATTTCATATTAGAGTATTTCAGAAATTTGGAATGTTGGACATATGCTCATCATCTTTCTACCAGTTTTCGCAGTGAACAACATATTTTCGCAATGAATCGTTAGAAATATATGAATATATTAATTGACAATATTATGCAACAGTGGGAGCTATATATAGAAGCAGGCAACATGTGCATGTTTATAAATAAATACACGCGAATGTTTTACGTATTATGTATGCATCTGTGCATGATATATATATATCTTAATATATAAATTAGGATGTATGTATGTAAATATATATGTATGTAAATATATATGTATGTCCTTTATACGTTCGCGAACGGTCCATCCGATTGAGATGAAATTATCTACACGTCTTCCTTTCATTTCAGCGCTGCCAACTGTCGTATTTTTTCCTTCTTCCTCCTGCTCCTCCTCGCTCCTCCCCCTCCCAAAATACGTACGTAAATATATGATGATGATGATGAAAGAATCCCCGAACCAAAACGCTAGGGAAAGCGAAGAAAATGACGTGACTACACAGAATCGTCACACGGCAATCATCATCATCATCAAGTGCCGTGCCGGCTGGCGTAGGCATTCATGGCTCTCCACAGATCTCGGTCTTTGGTTTTCTGGATCAACTCTGCTGCTGATATTCCTCCATGCATCGGCAATATCAATAACAATTCATCTTTTTATGTGTAAGGAAGTTATCTACAGTCATGTAGAAGGGAAAAACAATCAATGGAAGGACCGAAATCACAGAACCTAGACGAGTATGAATTCGGAATGGCGAACTCCCTCCTCCTCTCTTCTCCTCCTCCCTCTACCTCCTCCCCCTCCTACTCCTCCTTCTCCCTCTTCCTCTCCCTTCCTCCTCCATCCTCCTCCCTCCTACTCCTCCCTCCTCCTCCTCCTGCCCCCTTCTCCCTCATCCTCCTCCTGCCTCCTCCTGCCTCCTCCTCCTCCTTCTCCCTCTTCCTCCTCCATCCTACTCCCTCCTCCTCCCTTCTCATCCTCCCTCTACCTCCTCCTCCTCCCTTCTCATCCTCCCTCCTCCTTCTACCTCCTCACTCCACCCTCCTCCTCCTCCCTTTCCTTCCTCCTCCTCCTCCTCCTCCCTCTACCTCCTTCCTCCACCCTCCTCCTCGTCCCTCGTCTTCCTCCCACCTAATCCTCTTCCACCTCCCTTTCCTTCCTCCCCTCCTCATTCTCCCTCCTCCTTCTCCCTCCTTCTCCTCCTCCCTCCTTCTCCCTCCTCCTCCTCTCCCCTCCTCCAATTCCTACCCTCTTCTGCTTCCCCTCCCCCTCCTCACTCTCACTCCTCTTCCTCCTCCATCCTCCTCCTCCCTCTTCCTCCTCCTCGCCCTTCCTCCTCCTCCCTCTTCCTCCTATCTCCTCCTCCCTTTTCCTCCCTCCTCCTCCCTCTACCTAATCCCTCCTCCACATCCCTCCCCCTCCTCTCCCCTCCTCCTCCTACTCTCCCCCTCCTCCTCTCCCTCCTCCATCCTCCTTCTCCCTCTTCCTCCTCCCGCTCCTCCCTCTCCCTCCTCCTCCCTCCTCCATCTCTCTCCTCCTAATACCTCCTCCTCTCTCTCCTTCCTCCTCCTCCCTCCTCCTCATCCTCCCTCCTCCTCCCTCCTCCTCCTTCTCCTCTTTCCCCCCTCCTCCTCCCTCCTATTCCTCCCTACTTCTCCTCCTCCCTCCTCCCTCCTCCTCCTCTCTCCGCCTATCTCTTCCTCCTCCCTCCTCCTCCTCTCTCCTCCTCCTTCCTCCACATCCCCCCTCCTCCCTATTCCTCCTCCTCCCTCCTCATCATTCTTCCTCCTCCTCCTCCCCTCCTCATTCCTCCTTCTACTCTTCCTCCCTCCTCCTCCTCCTTCTCCCTCCTCCTGCGTTCTCCTTCTCCCTCCTTCTCTCTCCTCCTCCTTCTCCCTCCTCCTCCCTCTTCCTCCTCCCTCCTCCTCCCCTCCTCCCTCTTCCTCCTCCTTCCTCCCCCTCCTTCTCCCTCCTCCTCCTCTCTACTCCTCCTCCTTCTCTCTCCTCCTTCCTCCCTCTTCCTCCTCCTCCCTCCTCCTCCTTCTCCTCTTTCCCCCTCCTCCTCCTAATCCCTCCTCCTCCCTCCTATTCCTCCGTACTCCTCCCTCCTCTCTCCGCCTATCTCTTCCTCCCTCCTCCTCCTCCCTCCTCCACCCTCTTCCTCCTCCTTCCTCCTACTCCTCCTTTTTCTTCTTCTTCTGCTGCTGCCTCTGTTCCATATACCCAAGTTAATTGTTGGGGGAATATGTAAAGATCTTTCAAGTGCTCTTTCTAATGCTTTTTGCAAGTTGGTCTTCGTTTATCTAAGGTTTTTCTAACCGCAACCAATAAATGATTAGACAGACAGACAGACAGACAGATAGTAGGGAACGGGAACTTATATGAATTAAATGAGATGCTCCTCATCAGGGGATGGGCGAAGCCGGGCCGGGTCAGACAGACAGACAGACAGATAGACAGACAGACAGATAGATAGTCGGGAACGGGAACGGGAGCTTATATGACTACTTATATGAATTAAATTAGATGCTCCACACTAGGAGCCAGGCGATGCCGGGCAGGGTCAGACAGACAAACAGACAGACAGACAGACAGACAGGAACGGGAGCTTATATGACTACTTATATGAATTAAATGAGATGCTCCCCACCAGGGACTGGGCGAAGCCGGGCCGGGTCTGCTAGTCTTATATATAAATTGCGATCTCCGTCTGTATGTCTGTCTGTCCGTATGTCCTTTATGCGCTCGCGAACGGCCCATCCGATTGAGATGAAATTTTCTACACGTCTTCCTTTCTTTCCAGTGCAGCCCACTGTCGTATTTTTTTTTCTTCTTCCTCCTCCTCCCTCCTCCCATTCCCAAAATACGTACGTAAATATATGATGATGATGATGAAAGAATCCCCGAACCAAAACGATAGGGAAAGGGAAGAAAATGACATGACTACACAGAATCGTCACACGGCAATCATCATCATCATCAAGTGCAGTGCCGGCTGGCGTAGGCGTTCAACTCTGCTGCTGATATATATGCCTCCATGCCACGGCAATATCAATAACAATTCATCTTTTTATGTGTAAGGAAGTTATCTACAGTCGTGTAGAAGGGAAGAACAATCAATGGAAGGACCGAAATCACAGAACCTAGACGAGTATGAATTCGGAATGGCGAACTCCCTCCTCCTCTCTTCTCCTCCTGCCTCTACCTCCTCCCCTCCTCCTCCCTCTACCTCCTCCCTCTCCCTGTTCCTCTCCCCTCCTCCACCATCCTTCTCCCTCCTACTCCCCCCTCCTCCTCCCTCTACCTCCACCCTCCTCCTCCACCTCCTCCCCCTCCCTCCTCCTTCTCCCCCTCCCTTCTCCTCATCTCTCCTACTCCCTTCTCCTCCTCCCTTTTCCTCCCTCCTCCTCCTTCCTCCACATCCCTCTTCCTCCTCCTCCCTCCTCATCATTGCTCCTCCTCCTCCCCCTTCTCCCTCCACCTCCTCCCTCCTCCTCCTCCTTCTCCCTCCTCCTCCTCCTCCCTCCTCCCTCCTTCTCCCTCTTCATCCCCCTCCCTCCTCCCCCTCCTCCCTCTTCCCCTCCTCCTTCACCCTCATCCCTCCTCCTCCTCCTTCACCCTCCTCCCTCCTCATCCCTCTTCCTCCTCCTCCTCCCCTCCTCCTCTTCTCCCCTTTCCCCCCTCCTTCTCTTAAGCCCTCCTCCTCCCTCCTATTCCTCCCTCCTCCTCCTCTCTCCGCCTATCTCTTCCTCCCTCCTCCTCCCTCCTCCACTCTTCCTCCTCCCTCTTCCTCCTCCTCCTACCTCCTCTTCCTTCCTCCTTCGCCCTCCTCCTCCCTTCTCCTCCTCCCCCTCATCCCTCCTCCTCCCTCCTCCTTCTTCCTCCCTCCTCCTTCCTCCTCCTCCCTCTCCTCCTTATCCCTCCTCCTCCATTCTCCTCCTCCCTCCTCCTCCCTTCACATTCCTCCTCCTCCTCCCTCCTCCTCCTCCTCCCTCCTCCTCCTTCCTCTTCCTCCCTCTACCTCCTCCCTTCACATTCCTCCTCCTCCCCTCATCCTCTTCCCTCCTTCTCCTCCCTCTTCCTTCTCCCTCCGACTCCTCCCTCCTCCCACTCTCTCCTCCTCCTCCCTCTCCTCCTCCTTCGTTCTCCTCCCTCCTCCTTCTCCTCCCTCTCCCTCTTCCTCCTCCCTCCTCCTCCTTCTCTCCTCCTCCCTCCTCCTCCTGCGTTCTCCTCCTCCCTCCTTCTCCCTCTTCCTCCTCCCTCCTCCTCCACCCTACTCCTCCCTCCTCTTCCTAATCCCTCCTCCCTCCTATTCCTCCTGTCTCATGTCTCCTCCTCCCTCCTCTTCCCCCCTCTTTTCTCCTCCACCTCCCTCTTCCTCCTCCCTCCTCCATTTACCCAAGACAGGCAGACAGACAGATAGTCGGGAACGGGATCTTATATGACTACTTATATGATTTAAATGAGATGCTCTCCACCATGGGCTGGGCCGGGTCAGACAGACAGACAGACAGACAGATAGTCGGTAACGGGAACGGGAACTTATATGACTACTTATATGAATTAAATGAGATGCTCCCCACCAAGGACTGGGCGATGCCGGGCCGGGTCAGACAGACAGACAGACAGACAGACAGACAGACAGACAGACAGTCGGTAACGGGAACGGGAACTTATATGACTACTTATATGAATTAAATGAGATGCTCCCCACCAAGGACTGGGCGAAGCCGGGCCGGGTCAGCTAGTATATATATATATATATATATATATATATATATATATATATATATATATATATATATATATATATATATATATGCAGTCAGTATGAACATTCATAAGTACCATTCATGCCCGCCTGCCTGCATACATCCAATTACAAACCCATTCACCCTCAAGGAACCTAGGCAGGTAGACAAAGACGAACAGACAAACAGACGCACGTACGTACATGCATACATACATACGAGGGCCACCTATCCGCTGAGCTCTATCTGGGTGTGGTGTTTATATTCAAGTGCTGTTGCATGGAAAAGACAAGGGGAAATAATCAATATGCACAGAGACACGTCCCTACAGGCGAACTGTTGTCATGAGACTATGTAAGGATTTATTAAAGGCTACGGGGAGGGGGAGGAACGGTTTAATTGTTTAGCTTTGATCTATCACAACAGTGGCTCTCAAATATTTGTCGGATGGACGCTTCTCTCATGTGGTCTCGTATATTTTTGGACTCGACATACTCTCGTGCGGGCCGAACAATGCAACAAGCCAGTGGTGCTCGCTCTATGACCACGAGCAGCATGATGATGGAGATGATGGCAGTAACACGGGCTTTCGCATGGCTGAAATCACAGAGCTGTACGCATGTTTGTGCTTGAGTGATTCAATGAGCATAATTTGAAAGGTCGAGACGGGTTCTGTGCGCAGATTGAATCGCTGCGGAGGTCCACTGTTCACTGAGTCACCGTCATCTTCGTTTAGGGACATGCGGGAGTTGAGAGACATGAACGAGCTGATAAACTTGCTGGCTCTGCATCCCATGCAGATGGCCAGCCCTATGGGTCATGTCGATATTATTAATATCCTTAGAGAGACATGAAGAGTGGAGGATTTTGACGCCAGTGAATCCTCATCGTTGTCTAAAATTAAAGACTTGGGAGTATGAATTGACTACTTCCAGACATGAGAGCAACACTGTGGCAAAGCTATAACGATTCGCAATCCCACATTCGAAACGGCTGTAGGCAACTTTGGAATCAGACCGCCTTGCACGTGTTTTCATACAATGGTATGAGCGTTGGTAGTTCAATTTGGAATGGCCAGCTACTGAACGTAAATTTGCCTAGCAAATCACAAACAGGCAAAATATCCTGGGGTTGATTGCAATATCATGTAAAGGACATGCGACTAACTTTTCAATGACACGAGAGGCACATCGCAGTAAGAGGGGTCTCGTCGACCAATAAGGAACTGGCACTATTAGCCGCCGGACGCTGATGCGTATGTTGGGGGAGGGGGGTAAGAGAAGGTGGGGGGGGGGGGAGGGGGTGCACCTATGCGCATGTCCGGATGATACCCCAATAATAACTACATGGCAAGCTAGCTAATTAACCAACCAACCAACCAGCGGCAGCCTTAAGTTCGCTGATTTTGCACTATACTGATAGTTTAAATCGCCCTTTTTCTTAAATCATCATCATGTGCCGTGCCGATAAGCAATGGGCGGTCATGTTTTGCCATCTCATACTATCACCAGAGTCGTGGATCAGCTCTGTGTCCGTGTCTCGAGCATACCACGTGGCCAAGCCATCCAAGTATTTACTCCTCTGCCTTCCCCTTATTCTTTTCCCCTCAATCTTGCCAGCTGTCTTCAAGTTCTCCAATGTATTTCTTCTCACACCGTGTCCCAAAATGTATGACTGTCTACGTCTAATTTCTCAAAATAGTTGACGGTTTCCATTTGTTTCTTGTAGGACTTGGTCATTGCTTTTTCTGTCTGTCCATGGTATTCTTTGCATTATCCTCAGAAACCACATTTCTACAGCCATTAGATGTTTTTCAGCTTGTCTGCTCATTGTCCACGATTCACATCCATACAAAAGAACAGGTTTTATTTGGCACTTCAACACTCTTTTTCTCGTTGCAAATGGCATCGTTTTATGTCTTAAAGTATACGCTTGCGCTTAAACATATGGAGAGCTCCAGGATGGGGCATAACAGACTGAATATAGAGATAAAGCTTCGCCTGTTTATATCACCACCACGCACGTCCTCTCTCACTCTGTTACTTTCACCACCACGCACGTGAGGGGAAGGTAAAGAGAGAAATACCTAATTGGCTTGGCCACATATAATCGGGGCAAGAACATTAGAACTGATCTAAGACTTTGGTGAATATGTTAGATTAGCAGCCAAGACTGCCCGCGCTTATCGGCATGGCAAATGATTCATTCCTTTACTTCAATAAATGTCAATCAGTACAATACTTGTGAATTTATTTCTCGTCTTAGTTCAATATCCTCAAGTTATTTCTCGTCTTCGTTCAACATCCTCAAGTTATTTCTGGTCTTAGTTCAATATCCTTAAGTTATTTCTTGTTTTAGTTATATATCCTTAAGGTATTTCTTGTCTTTGTTCAATATCCTCAAGTTATTTCTTGTTTTAGTTCAATACCCTCAAGTTATTTCTCGTCTTTGTTTAATATCCTTAAGGTACTTCTTGTCTTTGTTCAATATCCTCAAGTTATTTCTGGTCTTAGTTCAATATCCTCAATTTATTTATAATCTTAGTTCACATTTGTCAATGTATTTCTCGTCATAGTTCAATATCCTCTAGTTATTTTTCGTCTTTGTTCAAGTCCTAAAGTTGTTTCTGGTCTTACTTTAATAGCTTCACCTTATTTCATGCCTTAGTTCAATATCTTCAACTTATTTCTTGTCATAGTTCAAAAACATGAAGCCCATAAGCGGGTACTCTCCCGCTGTTTATACTTTACCCCGACACCGCATGGCACAAGAGGAACATGATCAGATGAGATGAGTTCAATATCCTCAAGCTATTTCTCGCCTTAGTTTAATTTCCTCAAGTTATTTCTAATCTTTGTTCAACATCTTCAAGTTATTTTTCGTCTTAGTTCAATATCATCAAGCTATTTCTCGTCTTAGTTCAATATTCTCAAGTTATTTCTCATCTTTGTTCAACATCTTCAAGTTATTTTTCGTCTTAGTTCAATATCCTCGCGTTATTTCTTGTCTTAGTTCAATATCTTCAACTTATTTCTTGTCATAGTTCAAAAACATGAAGCCCATAAGCGGGTACTCTCCCGCTGTTTATACTTCACCCCGACACCGCATGGCACAAGAGGAACATGATCAGATGAGATGAGTTCAATATCCTCAAGCTATTTTTCGTCTTAGTTCAATATCCTCAAGCTATTTCTCGGCTTAGTTCAATATTCTCAAGTTATTTCTCATCTTTATTCAACATCTTCAAGTCATTTCTCGTCTAAGTTCAATATCCTCGAGTTATTTTTCGTCTAAATATCCTCAAGTTATTTTTCGTCTTAGCTTTACCCCCTTAAATGTTTCCCAGCGACTTAGCACAACATCTCGTAATGTCATAACTCTCGTTTTTTCCTCAGTTTGACGCTACCCTCCAGAGACCCAGATTCCCCGAGACCGGCCATTAAATATTAGATCAACCTATTGATCTCTGCTAATTTAGACACTGTGTTACTACTTACAGTCACAAACACTGTTTTTGTTATTTGCTTTTTGACGTACGGTGACGGATCAATAGCCGCTGCTGCTCAAAAACGCGTCTGTGAAACGTTGGTACGGAGTCATAGATATGTGGCACGAGAGTAAAGAACATGGTTTCTGTATGGGGTGCTGGGTTAAATCAGTCGATGCGACTAATCGCATTAGAGCGCTCGCTCTTGTCCCTCAGGTGCGCTGTTGGTGCACGCGGGCATCAGGTTGGACTTAACACGATGACTTCTCGCTTAGAAAGCAATGGCAAAATACTAAGTGTAAAGCCGAACGTCAGATTGCTTAGAAATTCAACCAGTGGTTTATCGTTCTGCAAAGAACCAGAAACCAGAGAGAGAGAGAGAGAGAGAGAGAGAGAGAGAGAGAGAGAGAGAGAGAGAGAGAGAGATGTGTGAGAGAGAGAGAGTGAGAGAGATAGAGAGAGATGTGAGAGATAAAGAGGGAGTGTGGTGAGAGAGGGGTGGGAGAGAGAGAAAAAAAAAGGAGAGAGAATGTGAGACAATGAGAGAGCGGTGAGAGAGTGAGAGAGAATGAGAGACAGAGAGAGATGTGAGAGAGATAGAGAGAGAGAGTGAGAGAGAATGAGAGACAGAGAGAGATGTGAGAGAGATAGAGAGAGAGTGAGAGAGAATGAGAGATAGAGAGAGATGTGAGAGAGATAGAGAGAGATGTGAGAGAGATAGAGAGAGAGAGTGAGAGAGATAGAGAGTGTGGTGAGAGAGGGGTGGGAGAAAGAGAAAAGAGGGAGAGAGAGAAAAGAGAGAGAGAATGAGAGACAATGAGAGAGAGATGAGAGAGTGAGAGAGAATGAGAGACTGAGAGAGAGAGAGAGAGATGTGAGAGAGATAGAGAGAGAGAGAGTGAGAGAGATAGAGAGAGAGTGTGGTGAGAGAGGGGTGAGAGAGAGAGAAAAAATAGAGAGAATGAGAGACAATGAGAGAGAGGTGAGAGAGTGAGAGAGAATGAGAGACTGAGAGAGAGAGGTGAGAAAGAGAAGAAGAGAGAGAGAGAGAATGAGAGAGAGTGTGTGTGAGAGCGAGTGAGAGAGAGAGAGTGAGAAAGTAACAGAGTGAGAGAGAGTAATAGAGTAAAAGTGGGGAGAGAGAGAAAAAGAGAGTGGGAGAGACAGAGACAGTGAGAGAGGGGGTGAGAGACAGTGAGAGAGAAAGAGAGACTGTGAGAGAGAGAGAGTGGTGAGAGAGGGATAAGAGAGAGTGAAAGAGAATGAGAGACGAGAGAGAGAGAGTGGTAAGAGAGGGTGAGAGAGAAAAAGAGAGGGTGAGAGAGAAAAAGAGAGAGTGAGAGAATGAGAGACAGAGAGAGTAACAGAGAGTGAGAGAGAATGGTGAGATAGGGGTAAAAGAAAGCAAAGGAGAGAGTGAGAGAGAATGAGAGGCACTGAGAGAGGTGAGAGAGAATGAGAGACAGTGAGATAGGGATGCGAGAGAGGTGTGAGAGAGATAGAGGGGTGAGAGAGACGTGAGGGAGAGTGAGAGAGAGAGAGAGTAGTAATGTGAGAGGGGTAAGAGAGAGAGAAAAAGAGAGAGTGAGAGAGAATGAGAGACACTGAGACGGAGAGAGTGGTGAGAGAGAATTAGAGACAGTAAGAGAAAGAGTGGTGAGAGAGAATGAGAGACAAAGTGGGAGTGGTGAGAGAGAGAATCAAAGACAATGAGAGAGAGAGAGTGATGAGAGAGAGGTGATAGACAATGACAGAGAGGTGTGAGAGGGTGAGAGAGAATGAGAGACAGTGAGAAGAGTGTGTACTAAGAGAGAGAGAGAGAGAGAGAGAGTGAGAAAGAGAGTGAGAGAGATGAGAGAGAGTGAGGGAGAGGTGTGAGAGAATGAGAGAAAAGGAGAGATGTGTGAGAGTGAGAGATGGAGAGAGAGCGACATAGAGAGAGGGGGAGAGAGACATGGAGAGAGAGAGGTGAGAAAGAGTGAGAGAGAGGGTGAGAGTTGAGAGAGAGATAGGAGAGTAAGTGAGAGAGAGGGAGCGACAGAGGGAGAGAGACAGTGAGAGAGTGAGTGAGAAAGATGGGAAGAGGGAGAGAGTGTGAGTGAGAGAGAGGGACATAGTAATCGAGCGTGAGTGAGAGAGAGAGGGAGAGAGGTGAGAGTGTGAGAGTGTGAGAGGGTGAGAGTGTGAGAGGGAGAAAGAGAGAGAGGTGGAGAGGGAGACAGAGAGTGAGAAAGGGAATGGGAGAGATGGAGAGTGAGTGAGAGAGAGAGATAGAGAGGGAGGGAGGGGGAGAGAAAAAATGAGTGATAGAGAGGGAGAGAGAACGAGAGGTGAGAGAGTAAGAGAGAGGTAAGACAGAGAGTGAGAGAGAGAGGGAGAGAGATAGCGGGAGAGAGAGTGAGAGAGAGGAAGAGGAAGTGAGATAGAGTGAGACAGAGTGAGAGAGAGGGAGAGAGAGACAGACAGACAGGGGTGAGAGTGTGAGAGATGAGAGAGAGAGGGAGAGTAAGTAAGAGAGAGGGAGAGAGAGAGGGGAGAGAGACAGAGAGAGAGTGAGAGAGACAGGGAGAGAGTGTGAGAGAGAGAGGGAAAGAGAGAGAGGGGGAAAGAGTGATAGAGTGTAAGTGAGAGAGAGGGGGAAAGAGAGAGAAAGCGAGAGAGGAAAGAGTAGGGGAGAGAGAGGAGAAAGGGAATGAGAGAGATGAAGAGAGAGAGTGAGTGAGAGAGGAAGGTGAGAGAGAGTGAAATAGAGAGGGAGAGAGAGAGGAGAGACAAATGAGTGATAGGGAGAGACAGTGAGAGATCGAGTGCGAGAGATGGCGAGAGAGATGTGAAAGAGAGTGAGAGAAAGAAAGAGAGTGAAAGACAGAGAGAGAGAAAGAGAGGTGAGAGAGAGTGGGGAGAGAGGGAGAGAAAAAGCGGGGGAGAGAGTGAAAGAGAGTGAGAGTGAGAGAGAGAGTGAGAGAAAGAGTGAGAGAGAGTGAGAAAGAGTGAGAGTGAAAGAGAGGGAGAGAGAAGTGAGAGAGAGTGAGAGAGAGGTGAGAGAAAGAGGGATAGAGAAAAAAGGAAATGGGAAGGCGAGGAGACGATAGACAGGTAAAATTGGATAGATGGATGGATTGATAAACAGAGAGACAAGAGTATCGGACAGACAGACCGATAGACAGACAGACAGACAGACAGACAGAGAGGGACGGAGGGGTGGATGAATGGACAGACAGACAGACAGACAGACAGACAGACAGACAGACAGACAGACAGACAGACAGACAGTAAGAAAATCCATAAATAATTAGCTTAAAATGAATTACACATTCGCAAACAATTTCTAAATACCGTATTTGTTCAAATATGATTTCCTCTAACATTTACACAACAGACGCCAGGAGATTACATGTCAAGTAAACATTATTATCCACACCACAATAATTCTCATTTCACATCTACGGATCAATCTGAATAAGTGTGTGTTGTGACATTATTTACCGTACATACAGAAACACATGTGCATATGCATATTGAACCACGTATTGCAAGTTGTAACTGTAATTTCCTGACTTTCCTATGAGAAAACAGAAATGTTGATTTTGCAGAAATCCGCGGAAATTGGACGAGCTAATAACTATAGAACAAAATAGAGTTTAGACAGTAGGAGGGGAGAGGGGGAAGATGCAATCTGGAGATAAGATGATTCAGCTGGTGTTTGAAACAGGCCTTATGGTTATTACATAATACACTGTCTTAGTTGAAGCTGTTATTGTTGCTGCAGATACAACAACAACTACTACTACTACTACTACTACTACTACTACTACTACTACTACTACTACTACTACTACTCTCCTGCTGCCGCTGCTACTACTATCACAACCACTATTACCTACATATATTACTATCACAACATCTGCTACTATTAGTATTATTCCTATCACTACTACTACATCTTTTACTACCACTATATTTACTACTATTCCTTTCACTACTACTACATCAATTACGACCACCGCTCTACTACTATTAATATCATTGCTACTACATTTATTACTACATCTAAAATTTAGTACTACAACTAAATTTACTACTATTATTACCACCACTACTACATCTACTGCGGCTCTGTGGCGAAGCAGTTACAAATGCGTGAGCTGGCTAAACATGGCCGCCCACGTTAATCGACATGCCAAATGATGAACGAAGAATCCCGTATACCGCGTTCAAAACACTGCTGCGGGCGATTTGGAAGCAGACCGCCTTGCGTTGATTTCCCATACAATGGTATGAGTGACCGTCGTTCAGAAAGGTATGGCAAACTACTGAACGTAAACTTGCCAATCAATCACACAAAATGCTGAAGTTGACTGCAACGTCCTGTAAAGGATATGCAACTAACTAACTATTATCTACATCTCTACTACATCTACTGCTGGTCTCCCTGGTCGAGGTGTTAGCAGCTTTCTCCGCAACCACGAATACTCTCGGGGTTGACGTGAGCGCACGAGAATTGGAAGCGGTTCGAGTCGCTCCAGTAACTTATGAGAGTATGGAGCCGGTCGCTCAGAAAGCAAGGCAAACTACTGAGCGTAATCTTGCCAAGAAATCAACAATCAGCTGAAAGATGCTGATGTTGACAGCGATGTCCTGTAAAGGATATGCAAAACATTTTGTTACTACATCTGCTATTATTACCACCACTACTACATCTACTATTATTACCACCACTACTACATCTACTATTATTACCACCACTACTTTTAAAAAAAAAATTTGTTGCGTATCCATTACGGGACGTTGCAGTCAACACCAGCATTTTCAGCTGCTGTTGGTGTACTAGGCAAGTGTTACGTTCAGTAGTTTGCCATTGCTTTCTGAACGACCGGCCCCTATACCTTTTTCGAAAAAACCAGCAGCGCCATGTTTCGAACCCGGGTATACGGGCTCACAAACCGCGTTCGCAAGCCCTTAGCCACAGAGACCGATTATTACCACCACTACTACATCACCAGTATGGAAAATAAAACGGGGAAGACCAAGAGAGACCCTGCGTAGAACCATCATCAGAGAAGGCTCATTCAACGGCCAAGTGAACATCCAGGATCTACAACAGGTAGCAGCGAACCGTAGGACATGGAGAGCCATGACTTCTGCTCTATGCGCCGCCTTAGGCTCAAGAGGAAAGACTAACTACGTCTACTATTATTACAACCGTACATGTTTTGTTTTTTTAAAAACTATTAGTCATAGGTAAACTACTTCAAGTAGCTTACAAATCACCCCAAAGTTACCGGCCAGGCCACGCCGTTATTCCCTCGACATAGGAGGATATGTGATGGCCTAGCGCCTCACGGTTCTGAGGCGGTAATCTGCCACGGGATGGCTTTGACCTTTTCGGGAGTAAAACGACTACCCGAAGACTAGACACGCCTTGGGAATTCGTATCTGTGAGCAATCTGTGCCAATAAACACGACCATTGTTGGAATGAGGAGCGTTTGGCTGAGTGGCTAAGAATTACGGATTATCGTTCGGGAGACCCGGGTTCGAATCTTCCGTAAGGTGTTAATTTTTTTTCTGTCGAAGGTCAAAAGACAACCCTAAGCTGCAAAGTTCGCGGTGAATGAACTGGCCAGGCGTCCTTAATTCACAGGCTCAATACTGTCCTACACTGCAAGGTACTATAGGCGATAGATGATAGTTTTAACAGACATTGTAGGAATAAGCTTGAATATTGTAAGAATAAGAAGAACATTATAAGAGTAAGAATGAACATTGTAAGAATAAAGGAGAGTATTGCAGAAATAAGTGCAAATATTGTAGGAATAAGAACGAATATTGTAGGAATAAGTACACACAATTATAAATAGGCATATACGGGTACGAATACACTCACACATCACACAAGCATACACATGTGCCATAAACACATACACATATACCAATAAGCACATACGATGAGCCAATAAGCAAATACACTGTGGCAATAATCACACACAGGTGCCAATAAGCAGACACAAAGGTGCCAATATAAGCACACACAGGTGTCAATAAGCACACACACAGGTACGATTAAGCACACAGTAGGCTAGCAATAAGCACATACACAGGTGTGAATAATCACACACAGGTAACAGTCAGCACGCACAGGTACCCATGTATAGCAACTAAACTAGGCCAAAGGTGAAACGGTCGAGCCTCCCCTGGCATGTGGAGATGTGGCAAACTGCGGACTGCACTTAAACACCAGGTCACCTCCGCTGTTTGGAGTTTATGAAGTTACTTTCCTGCCTCACGGTGCCTACTCCCTCATTGTCCCAGGAGCCTATGACTCGTGAGTCGGAGCGGCATGAAACCTGATTAGGAGTCTATTAGCCTGGCGTAGCCACAAAAACCAGACCTCCTCATTCAATTTCCCTCCCCTGCCACCGGCAGTTAGACGACTCTGTAAATACAAATTGTTAAGGACCCTTGGTGACTCATTGAGGAGATCTGGTGCTAGACCCAGATATATAAATAAACACACATAATATTGTTTAGCGCTCACAGAAGGAGAAGAAGGAAGTAGAGACTAGATGACGCACTAGACAACATAAAATTTGAAAGCTGGTCATGCGTCGAAGTTAACTTGTTCCTGCAGCGAGGCGCTGTCGCCATTTGGAGGTGACAGGTTCAAATCCCGGTCGGTAACTATAGCTTTCAAATTGTATGTTGTCTAGTGCGTCTTCTAGTCTCTACTTCCTTCTTCGCCTTCTGTGGGTGCTAAACAATACTATGTGTGTTTATTTATGTAACAGTCTAAGTGACCTCAACGGGTTCCTCAATTAATTTTCTGTGTGAGACCCATGTATAGACCCATTGGCACTCGGTGGATGATATGGTCACATCCGTGGCTTCTACTACTTTCTAGGACATTTCCTGGTAGCTATTTTAGGCTAGGTGGACCTGGGAGTCCCCTACACGCCACCCCAATTTTACAAAGTTGAATCCGCCCCGGTGAGGATTGAACCCATCTCCACCCGATGGACAGGCTGGTGTCTAGTCACTTCGCCTGCACGGCTCGCGGAATGACGACTCGGTGAAGGAAACTAAACGATATGATAAATGAGGTTTCCGATAAATGATGTCCTGGTCTGAAACTGGCTTTTGTTAAAATGAATCCAGGAGAAAATTGACAAATAGCGTGAAGGTGTTGATATTAGCAAAGTTCGGGATGGAGAGAGAGAGAGAGAGAGAGAGAGAGAGAGAGAGAGAGAGAGAGAGAGAGAGAGAGAGAGAGAGAGAGAGAGAGAGAGTAAGAGACTGATAGAAAGAGAGAGAACAAAGAAAGTAAGAGCCTTATAGAAAGAGAGTGAGCGAGGGAGAGAGAGAGAGAGAGAGAGTGAGTGAGATAGTGAGCGTGAGAGTGGGAGATCGAGTGTATGAGAGAAAGAAAGAGAGTGAGAGGGAGAGGGGAGAGAGAGGGAGAGAGTGAACGAGGGAGAGGTAGACAGTGAGTGACATACTGAAAGCGACAGGGGTAGTGAGAGACAAAATGAGTGAGAGGAAGAAAGAGAGTAAGAGAGATAGTAGGCGAGGAAGAAGGAGACAGTGAGTGACATACTGAAAGAGAGACATAGTGAGAGATAGAAAGGGGATGAACGAGAGAGTGAGGAGAGAGAGAGAGAGTGGAGAGAGAGAGGGAGTGAAGGAGGAGAGAGAGGGGGGAGAGCGAGACAGAGAGTGGGATATTAAAAGCGAGAGAGTGGGATAGTCAAAGAGAGAGACAGAGAGACTGAGGAAGCGAGAGAGAGAGAGAGAGACTGCGGAAGCGAGAGAGAGAGAGAGAGAGAGAGAGAGAGAGAGAGAGAGAGAGAGAGAGAGAGAGAGAGAGAGAGGTTATAACTCGCTATAAACTGTCGGGCAAATAGCACAAACTACACTATTCTAAATGTATCCACCATAAACTACACGAATCCCACAGACTACACACAGCAGAAAACACACAGCCAACGAAGCCCAAATCCTAAAGAAGATCACACAGGCTCCCTAATAACAACATCCCAGGTAGGACAGAGCAGACAACAAAATCCCGCGCACGTGTGAGAATGCCCGATTTTCCAGGCCTGCTCCTAGAAAGTCGGAAACACGACCCCGAGCGGGTCAATACACGGTTCTATGGTAGTCCGCGCGCTAACTTCTCCCTTTTAAAATAAGCTGACATTTCATTGATGGGCAGCAGGGTATCCATACTTGCACATCGCATCAACAGACATCAAGGAGGGACATTTTATGTATCCTTTGATAACTTTTTGTGCTCTTTAACTTGTAATCTTTGCTCTTGTTCTAGTTCTCTATATTTCCTCCATTCATTTTCTTCAGTTTGTCATTATATAATTAAGCATTTTTGTTTTGTCTTTTCTCCAGTTCGTATGGTTGAAAACGAGCAGACGGACAGATTGACTGGGTCTGTACCGTTGGGTGATGTACCGCTGCTGCTGCTGCTGTTGCTCTCTCTCTCTCTCTCTCTCTCTCTCTCTCTCTCTCTCTCTCTCTCTCTTCTCTCTCTCTCTCTCTCTCTCTCTCTCTCTCTCTCTCTCTCTCTCTCATTCATTTACACAATCAGTATTATCGTTTATAGCACTGTCGAAACGGTACCCCAGCAAACGATGAAGTGATAGAATATCTGAGGCAAGGAATACCACCAAGAATGAAGCAGGTGTATACGGTTTACCTAACGCTGGAAAACATGGGCGCAGGATAAGTAGAAAAAACAGAAGGCGGTCTAGGAGGAGAAGTAGGAGGGTAGGGGGAAGAGAAGGACGCTGAAGGAGGGTTTGAAGTAGGAGGTTGTGAAGAAGAAGAAGAAGAAGAAGAAGAAGAAGAAGAAGAAGAAGAAGAAGAAGAAGAAGAAGAAGAAGGTGGTGGTGTTTCCTTCCTAGGTGCCAGGCGTTGTCTTGCCAACAGACTCCAACACAATGGCCGCACGGACAAAATGGCAACCTACTGAACTAACCATTGACCAGTAGATCAGAAACAGCAAATAAATAGACAGATAGATAGAGACACAAGAATCAGACAGAAAAAAAAACACAGACAGAGACATACAGAAAGACAGACAGGGAGAGGCAGAGTGACAGGGGGAGACAGCCATAGAGACAGAGAGACAGACCAGAGACAAAGAGAGAAACTAAGAGATACAGCAAGAGAGAGAGAGAGAGAGAGAGAGAGAGAGAGAGAGAGAGAGAGAGAGAGAGAGAGAGAGAGAAGTTTCTATGAGTAGATGCAGATAAACGTGTTTGATGTAATAGGAACAAAAGCTCTATCTATTATGTCTAAGATAAATACAAAGAAAGAACGAAACAGACACAGACACTACCACGAAAAGAAAGAGGGTAAATGGAAGCCAAAGAGAATGAGAGACACGGACAGAGGGGGTGGGGAGGAGGTAAGAATGCCTGCGTCTGGTTTGCTAGCCAGTACGGAAGAAATGGTTCTAGTTATGAAACGCGAGTCGTGTATAATGGGGTAATAGCTGGGGTGTGAGTAATGTCGGGGAGAGATACGGTAGGGGTGGAGTGTGGGGTGTGAGGGTTTAGGTGGAAAAGGGGGGGGGGGGGGTACGAGAGAGAGAGAGAGAGAGAGCAAATTGAAAGTGAGAGATAGAGAGTGTGTGTGAGAGAGAGAGAGAGAGAGAGAGAGAGAGAGAGAGAAAGAGAAAGAGCGAAACGAGAACAGAGAGAGATACATGGATAGAGAGAGATAGAGCGATATAGAGACAGAGAGATAGAGAGACATAGAGAGACAGAGAGAGAGAGAGACTAACAGAGGGATAAAGAGCGAAATGAGAGAATCTAACATAGAGATAGAGAGAAAGAAACAAGAGAGACTAACAGAGAGCTGGAGAGACTAACAGACAGAGACAGAAAGAGAGAGCTGGAGAAAGAAACAAAGAGAAAGAGGGAGATGGAGAGACTAACAGAGAGCTGGAGAGACTAACAGATATATATATATCTAGCGAGAGAGAGTGAGAGAGAGAGAGAGAGGGGGGGGGGGGGGGGAGGGCAGTGTCGGGAATGCCTAGACTGGTTCAACACGTGTTTACATTTAACCTCCTCCTCCAGAATTCCGTGCTCCACAAAGACAACCTCACACCTGTGGCAAACCCCTGCGCCCATCACAGTACTAGAAGATATACGTTATATACCTTTACTCGCTGTTGTTACCCCTTTATCATCATCATCATCATCATCATCATCATCATCATCATCATCATCATATACCCCGTCAACTGGCGAAGACGTTCACGCATCTCCACAGATCTCAGTCCCTGCTGTTCTGGATCGACTTTAGAGATAATATTCCCTCCAGCATGGTTTGTCTCAGTTTGCTGCCGCTTCTTTTACCGACGATCTTTCGAGTCGTTACGATATTATCCAAAGCCTCTAGTTTCATTACATGAAAATCTGTCTATCACATCTGGAACCCGTCTGCGTGCCTAAATTTGTGACCCTTTGAAAGTAAAACTCGTTCATTCTTTTACCATGCGGACTCCAACACTACTGTATGGCGCAGAAGCCTGGACATTGAACAAGCAACTAGAAAATCGAATAGAGGCCTTGGAGATGTGGATATACAGAAAAATGTCATATTTCATGGAAATAAAAGCAATCAAATAAAGGTTCTAGAAAAACGGAATGAAAAGAGAGCTGATGACAGAAATTTAAAAAAAAACAACAGGCAAGTGAAATATTTCGGCCATGTTAAAAGACATAACACTCTTATAAACACCATACTGGAGGGCAAGGGTGAAGGCAAGCGAGCAAGTGGTAGACAACGACACGGAAGATAACATCAAAAGATGGACGAACATCAAAAGATGGACGCACATCAATCTGACACAATGCAGTCAGGGCGAGACGCAGACAGTGTTGGAGATCCATTGCAGCCAACCTTCATTGTGGAGACGGCACATGATTTTGATTGATGACCAGAGACAGGCGTTTCTAGTTATACTATTTTTATTGTTTGCTCAACATAAGTCCTAATTAGAACAAGAGAAATGAGATTCCTGAGAAGAATACTCAATGTATCAAGAAGAGATAAGATCAGAAATGAAGAAATCAGGACTAAAGTGGGGGTTATAGCAGCGCTAGATTTTATTAGAAGGCAGCAAGTTAAATGGTTTGGCCATGCAAGTAGGTTACCAACTAACAGTATACCACAACAAGCAATGATGTACAGACCAGATGGAAACAGGGGAAGAGGCCGACCACGTAAACGTTGGACGGAGGGAATAGCAGAGTCCATGGGAATATCGATACATGAAGCCCATAATCGGGCACTCTCCCGATGTTTAAACTTCACCCCGACACTGCAAGGTAGACGAGGAACATGATGAGATGAGATGAGATAAGATGCGATGAAATGAGATGAGATGAAATGAGATGAGATGCTATGAGATGAGATGAGATGAGATGAGACGAGATGCTATGAGATGAGATGAGATGAGATGCTATGAGATGAGATAAGATGCGATGAAATGAGATGAGATGCTATGAGATGAGATGAGATGCGATAAGAGATGTCCTAATCAGCGCCAGTGTCTTTTCTTCAGCTCTTTATTCACTGCTATTTAACTAGTTCACTCCACATTTGTGATACTCTCACACACTTTTAACCCCTCTATTCTGCGAAGTCACCAATGCCTTCAACCACTGTTATTTCCTGGCAAATGTGACATTTAAATCACAGTCATTACTGCCTATAGTACCCTGCAGCGTAGGACAGGGGGATCTTGAGCCTGAGGAATTAAGTGCAGTCGCAACGTACTGTGCAGGTTAGGGTCTTCGTTTTGCTCCCGCAAAAAAACAGCCGCTCTACGTGACGTTTGATATACCTATTTCACTTTCCAAATCACGATACGGCTTGTGAGCCAGATTTTTTCGTTGTGTAGTATTGTAGAGTGTCAGCATTTTTCCTTGTCCGCGATATTCCAAGAACATGTTATTTCAATCCATAAAGACAATAATTGCTGTGATTTTTGCACGGCAGTTTTGCTGTTATTTTAATTTATGTCAACATTTTCTATCGCGTCTGTTACCAGGAAACCTAGATATTGACAACTGCTCGCTTTCTGTAACTTCTCTTCATCCGTTTTCTCGTTTGTCATGATTGTTCCCGTAGGGTATTTGAGACACAAATAAGAGATTGCGCGACTTAGTGCCTGGCATATTTCACTGCATCTAGTCGGGTACATACTACAGAAATCGCACAACATAAACTAATTTGATAAATCCTCCAAACTGAAATGTACACATATTCACACAGTAATTTCAGTTGTCTACCACGATGATTTTAAACTGACTATCATGCCTCTCTGTTTGCACAAAACTGGCTTATGCAGATTAATGGTGATCGCTTCTGCCACCTTTAATATTTGACTATTTTGTGTGTTAAACAACACGCGAAAAGCATTGCCCCTATCCATCACGTGACTGTTTTCCAAAATGTGTCGTCGACACAATGATATAAGACATTTATAGTGTGTCGGCTTGGCAAGGTTCCCATCGTCTTTGTGTATTAATCTGTCAATCCAATTGAGTATGTGTTCGACCACCCTGTTGTTTAACTGCCTTTAGTTTATGTTGTGTGATTTCTGTAGTATCTACCTGACGAGATGCAGCAAAATATGTCAGGCAATAAATCATGCAATCTATTGTTTGTGTCTTCGTTAATTAACGTTATTGTGTTTGTTTTTGTTGCATTGAGCTAGAAATTGCGTGCGCTTGGCGTGTGTACTGACTTCAATAGTTTCTCAATCCCCATTTGCGTTCTTGGTAGTGGGAAGCGACTGGTCCAGAAGATAGAAGGCAAAGCTTCCATTCGGGGGATCTAGGTTCGAATCCTGGGTAAAGTGATGGATTTTTTTTTTCTGTCGGCGGCAAAAAAGAAAACCCTAACTTGCACAGTTCACGGCGACTGCACTAGCAAGGCGGCCTTAATTCCTTAGGCTCAAGACCACACACTCATGTACTATAACGCAAGATATTTTTTTTTTTCTGTCGGCGGCAAAAAAGAAAATCCTAAATTGCACAGTTCACGGCGACTGCACTAGCCAGGCGGCCTTAATTCCTTAGGCTCATGACCACACACTCCTGTACTATAACGCAAGATACTGCAACTATAGGCAGTGATGACAGTTCTAATGACAGTTGTTGGTAGCAATAATGTGTCATCAACTTAATGAAGGATAGATATTTCTATTCAACCAGGGGTTGCTCGCAAAGGACATACAAATTATATTTGTATTCCTTACAAAAGGACAAAAACATGTTTGTTTGTTTTTTTCTTCTTGGCGCACGCTAGCTTTGAGCTCGACCGTAGTCCATTCACACTACTTCTAGTAGAAGTGGACTGAATTCTGCGTGTGGATTAGCTTTACCTACTATCAGTGTCCCTCGCCATTAGGCGAACCCACTCCGACTTCAGAAGTACTTGTAGTTTACGTCCCCAAGTTATGAACGAGAGGTCAACATTTTAGTTCAATTGACCAGTGTAGGGGTTGAACCCCCTAACTCAGCATCAGCACACCGGGTGTTTAAGAACCAGCGCTCTTAGTGAGGGAAAGCAAGAAAGAGAAAGCGAGATAGCGCGCGCGCGCGCGCGAGAGAGAGAGAGAGAGAGAGAGAGAGAGAGAGAGAGAGAAAGCGAGAGAGGTTTTTTCTTGCAGACAGACTACTACACACAGAAGTAAAAGAAACACAGAAAGTCAATTAAACAGACAGATAAACCGACTATCAGATAGTCCTAAATCAGATAACAGAAAAGTCTATCAGTGTTAGGCAAACAGAGAGAGAGAGAGAGAGAGAGAGAGAGAGAGAGAGAGAGAGAGAGAGAGAGAGAGAGAGAGAGAGAGAGAGAGAGAGGAGAGAGAGAGAGAGAGAGAGAGAGAGAGAGAGAGAGAGAGAGAGAGAGAGAGAGAGAGAGAGAGAAGTTTGTTAGATAGAATGAGGCAGAGGGGACAAGCAGTTTTCAGGCAGACTATTAGACAATCTGTCAAAAACTGTCAGAAAGACAAACCGACAGACAGATAATCTGGAGATAATCTGTAAAAGACGGACTTTCAAGCAAGACTATCAGACAGATCAGAGAGACGGACAGGCACAGACAGATCTCATCGGTTACTCTACAATCCCTCACTTACAACGGCACCCCATGAAAGCAAACGCCAAACTTTCCCCCAGGAAAAAGAAGACTTACGTGGTCTATTTTCGTCCTGCGCTTACCAACCAACGTGAGCAGTCCTTGGTATCTGGACCAACCGAGCACTAGACCGGTGGGAGGGGTAGGGAGGAGGGGTGGCGAGAACTAAACACCTGGGCGTCAGGTGTGCTAGGGCAGGGCGGAGGTTGGTGATGGTGAGAGAGAAAAACCGCGTAAACATGGCCGACCACAGAGTGAGCCAGGAGATATCCGGCTGCGGACTATTTCTGTCACTGGCAGTTGTTCCTTTTAACTCTTTCAAAGCCATCAGCCCGGCGCTGCGGCGAAGGAGTTATAAAGAGCAATTCGTAATCTTGCATACTGCATTCGAAATACAGCTGCGTGTGATTTGGAAGCTGACTGCCTTGCACTAGTTTTTATACAATGGTATGAGCGCCGGTCGTTCAGGAAGCAATGGCACGACCCCCCCCCCCCCACCCCCACCCCCCCCAAAAAAAAACGGTAATCTACTGCCTATAATACCTTGCGGTGTAGTATAAAGGGGGGGGGGGAGGGTGTCTTGAGCCTGAGGTATTTAGGCCGCCTGGTTAGTGCAGTCGCCTCGAACTGTACAGGTTAGGATTTTCTTGTTGCCCCCTACAACAACAACAACAACAACAACAACAACAACAACAACAACAAACCCCACAGCTTATCGAGGATTTGATCCCGATCTCCTTACTGAAAGTAAACGTGCAAGAAAACATAAACAGCCAAACAATGCTGGCGTTGACTGTGACGTCCCGTAAAGAATATGCAACTAACTTTTTTTTTTTTACGCCAGCACTTTTGCCTGGCCATCGGTTCGGATCATTTTTCCCCATTCTTCTCATTCTGTTATGATGCCTGAATGCAGCCATTGTAGTGTCTGCTCCGTGTTTATATGTTGTGTTTTGTGTTATTTGTATGCTTTCGAAGACCAGTCTGGCCTCAGCCGCATCATGGAAACGTGGTCAAATGTCAGTCCTGGTAGATAAACTAAACACATCAGACTGAAAGTCATCACAATAAGGTCAAATAATCCATAAGAGAAAGAAAAGACAATGAGAATAAACCAAGCAAAAGTATTACACGGATGAATTACTCGCACACGTAAGGTGAGTTATATGGTAGAGGATCAATGAAAGTAAGTTTTACATCCCCAGGCACCAAAACACCCGTAACCAACCTGTGAGAATGCACAGAGCTTTATATATATATATATATATATATATATATATATATATATATATATATATATATATATATATATATATATATATATATTAGGAAATACTTCGGATCAGGGTTGGTTTTTCGATCGTTCTCGAAGTCTAGACAATTACTTTCGTAAAAATATCAAAGTGACATTTCACGATATAAAAACATATGGTGATTCCAAAACTAAATTCTTTCCGATGTAATAGCGTCTGTTATGTTTTGAAGACATGCCTATCTGGCCTTTATATGGGGATTGATTTACTTTGTCGTCTGCCGCGCTCTTGACTATGTATAATTATGTTGTTTATACGTTGTATTGACAAAAACAGCGACGTGCAATGAATCAAAATATTAGTTTTACTAAGTTAGCAACAAGTAGCGTCATTTGCCTGCCATACGCACAACAATATTAATTGTAGTTGATCCCTTGAGGCCCCTGGAATAGCGTGATAAATAAATTCATCGGTTAATTAGTTAGTTAGTCGCGGTTCCAACTTTATGGCAAATGGTCGCCCCATAAGGCTCCATTCCTGTGTCAGTGAATATCACACAAAATGCTCCTCACTGCCCCATGTGAAAAGTGGAACAGACAGGAGTCTCGACAAACCAACAGCCCGCACAGGTATACATGCAGAAGGCAGCTGCCAGAATGCCAACACAAAAGTCCGCTAACAAATATACACTTTCGTCGATGGAATCACTAGCCACTAGAAAACCAACAGTCTCACATTACTGCATACGGCAAGCCCAGTTAGTTCAGCAACCAGCCGGTCGCAATTTATTTGAACATGCAGTTCATGAAACAAACAACCGCGGACAGATGTAAAGGCTTTCCACATGAAATCCACAGCTCACGGTGTCGCTCCATGCACTCGACTCAGTAGCTGGGCGAAGGAACCAACACATTCATAGGTATTGATTGGACCTTATAGAATTAAAGGGAAACAAATAAAGATACAAGGACACACTTGACAATAGACAAATTGAAAGTAGGTCAGCATGCCCGAATGGATAAGAACGTGTGTTTTTAAACATCCGGTGTGCTGATGCCGAAGTAACGGGTTTAACCCCGACACCGGACAGTTGGACTAAATTGTTGATCTGTCGTCGTTGACTTCGGGACGTAAATTACAAACACCTCTGAAGTCGGAGTGGGTTCGCCTGATGGCGAGGGACACTGTTAATAGGGAAAGCTATTCCACACACAACATTCAGCCCAGCACTACTAGAAGTAGTGGGTTTGGACTACGCTTGAGTTAAAAGCGAGCCAGCGCAAAAAAAAAAAAACACAACAAAAAAAAACAACAACACACACACACACAGAGACACACACAAATGAAAGTTGTGGCCATAATGGAAGTCATGATATGTCTGCATTGGTGGATCTGTGCATACCTGCTGTATAAATGATTGCATTGTCTTCCCCTTCTTCTTTCCTCGCGCTTATTTGCCCCTGTAGTAACTCTTATTGATGTACGAAGGACCTGTTTACGTGTCTTGAGGCGCGTTGCAAAAATGGTGTCAGCCTCATACTTCTACACATCAACTAGCAGACGATGGCGATGTGACCAATATGTGGCGGCCGCCTTTATTTCTCAAGACATTTCCTGGTACCCATCTGGACTAGTAGTGCATGGTTACGTCGCTCAGCTACGGAGTTAAGTGCGAGGAGCGACACTGTGAGCCATGGATTTTACGTGGAGTGCTTTTACACCTGTCCGCGGTTGTTTGTATCGTGAATTGCGTGTTGCCTTATGCAGTAATGTGTGGTGTTGGTTTTCTAGTAACTGCCACTTCCATGGACGATGAAGTGTATTTTTCGTGGCGGACTTTGGTGTTCGCATTCTGGCAGCGGCCTTATGCATGAATACCTATGCGGGCTGTTGATTTGTCTATTCCACTTTTAACATGGGGTAGTGAGGAGCAGTTTGTATGATATTCACTGGCATAGGAGCGGAACATTATGGGGCGAGCTTTTGCCGTGAAGTTGGAACTTCGGCTAACTAAGATCCAACATACCCTAGATGGAGGTTCGAATACATGGCCACCATACCGACAGGTAAACGCGCTAGCCTAGCCACAGTGTTACTGCAGCTCTGCTACCTCTGATGAATCTACTGTTAATTCTCACTACAGTTAATTCTCACTACAGTTAATTCTTGCTGCAGTTAATTCTTGCTGAGGGAAAGCTAATACAAGGGAAAGCTAATACAAGGGAAATAATCCAGAAAATAACACCATAGGTGATGGTCAAATTATGTATACAAACTTCCACTTCCTTTCTACTTCTGTCCCTTACAAAAATTGTGGCATAGTCCCTCAATCAAAGCACACCTAGCCGATCTATCGTTTGCTATCTCCTGCAGCTAGAATCACACACCCACTATATATTGTTATGGATAGGTTTTCTCATTTATAGTGTAGCCGGGGTAACGACATATTGCTTTCGATTTCCAGTTCCTCTTAAGTGTTCGCCCTTATTTGAGAAGTCTAGACGTATGATCTACTATCCGAGGTTCAGGGACGCGTTGAGGAAACAATGCAAGAGGAAAACAATGTTGCCTGTGGCAGACACATTACAGTCGACATCCAGTGCGGAGATGACACTAAACTTCACAGACCTATGGCGGTATCTTCCATATTTCGAGTAGAAGCATGCAAGACGACGGTAACACTATACGAGGATAGACGATATCGAGAGAGAGAGAGAGAGAGAGAGAGAGAGAGAGAGAGAGAGAGAGAGAGAGAGAGAGAGAGAGAGAGAGAGAGAGAGAGAGAGAGAGAGAGAGAGAATGGATGAAACATGTCTTAGAGCACCGTGAGAACGCAGTATAGAAAGTGTTGCGAACTTGCTGAAGCCGAGCTGCAATGCGGAGGTAATACTTTCTGATGATGATTAAACGGGGGTTGCGGAGAAATGTGTTCACTTTGACAGCTGACAATGCATATTGAAAATAAATTAGTTACTTAGTTGCATATCCTTTACAGGACGTTGCAGCCAACACCAGCATTTTGTGCTGTTGTGATCTCTTGGCATGTGTACGTTCAATAGTTTGCCATTGATTTCTGAACGCGGTCTGTTGCCAAATCGCGCGCAGCTATGTTTCGAACGCGGGTATGCGGGATCATGAATCGCGTCCGTACATTCTACGCCACGGAGCCGGCATTGAAAATAAGGGACGTTACATATTATGCCAAATATTGCTAAGTCAGTTTTCACAACGCCGCCATACGGTTAACAATTTCTCCAACTAAGCAATCCGTTCGTGCTAATGCTGGCATTTTTACGTTGGCCGGTGTTCCAAAACAGATGCTGATAGACAGCGAATCTCTTTGCCCATAGAGCTTATCTCAGCAGCCTGTCATCACGTCTGCCAACCTGTCATGCTGCCAAACACATCATCCCGCCAGTGACCTTCCCTGTCACCGCTTATTTAAGAGAAACAAGGTCAGACATAGGGTTAGCAGACGTCATGCACGCACACAGACAGACCTCGCACACAGGTCGCAACCGAAACTGGTTTATCGTGTATAACAATGCTGCATTTGCACAACATAACATTCAGCAGAACAGTTTTAGTTGCGATGACAAAGTGCCGTCTCCATTCTGGGGCAGCTGCAACGGCCTTCCGTCTTTGTCACTTACGTAATGGGGAATATTATTTCCGGTTCATATGTTAATGTCATGAAACCTTTCTTTCTCGCAGCTAATACGACCCGTTAAAGTGAAATTAATGTTTTGTTGCGAGGAGTATCCAACGGTTATTTACATAAGGGCTTGTTTCCCCAAGAGCATTACATTAAATATTAATATGATAGATTAATTTCCCAAAGCGCGTTACATTAAATATTAACATGATAGATTCGTTTCTCAAAGAACATTACACTAATCATTAAGATGATAGACTAATTTTCCAAAGTACTTTACATTAAACATTAATACGGGAGCGAGTCAATAAGTAAGTCACACAGTTCTGTGGGATGGCAGGTAAATGTAGTTGGCATTTTCTACAGGTGTCATTAGGTGACAGCAACATCGAACTTTATATTCCCGTTCGTCAGGTGGCGCTACGTGTCTCATGCGTATGCGCAGCGCAGCGCATAAACAAAACGGCGACTGTACTTACGGAGTGTACAACCAAAGAGCAACGTGCTGTTGTGCGTTTTTTGTCGGCAAAAGGACTGCCTGCAAAGGACCTTCATACGGAAATGCTTCCTGTGTATGCTGACAAATGTTTGTCCCGTAAAGCGGTGCATAGCAGGGTAGAAGAATTTTCTCAAGGACGCTCTAAAATTGTTGATGAAATCCGATCTGGTCGTCCTGTTGAGATTGCAACAGAAGCATCCGTGCAGCGGGTGGAGGAGATGATTAGAGGTGACAGGCGAGTAACGATAGACTCTGTAGCATCTGCAATAGGGTGTTCACATGGTTCAGCATACAGCATAATGCATGATCGATTGAAATTTCCAGGACTGCTGACTAGAGGAGTGTTGCTTCTTCATGACAATGCCAGACCACATACGGCTCGATTAACTCAGGAGAAAATTAACCAACTAAGGTGGGAAGTTCTGGAACATCCACCTTACAGCCCCGACTTAGTCCCTAGCGATTTCCACCTGTTTGGTCAACTGAAAACTCACCTTGGCGGGAGACATTTCGAGAATGACGCCAAAGTTGAATGTGAAGTGAAAACGTGGTTTAGAAAACAGAGCACGCAGTTCTTTGCAGCCGGTTTGGGAGGACTGATAAAACGATGGGATAAGTGCATCAATGTTGGTGGAAATTATGTTGAGAAATAAAGGGACAATGCATGTATAAAAAACAAACTGGTTTCAAGTTATCATATTTAGTTATTGTTCTAGTCATTTGTGACTTACTTATTGACTTCCCCGTGTATGATATACTCGTTTTCCGAAGGCCATTACATTAAATATTAATATGATATACTATTTTCTCAACCAACACTACACTACACACCAATATAACAAAGTAGTTTCTCTATGAAATCTACACATCAATTCTTCTTCTTTCGTTCGCCTGAAATATGTTTATAACTGCAATGTTGTCTCTTGTATGAATCCAACAGTCTTTTTTAGTTCATTCAGCGGTCCATAGAGTTTATCTTCCACTGTTGTCTCTCTAGGCCAGAAGGTTCGCCTGGATATGTTGTAGTTTGGGCAATCCTGGAGTATGTGCTCTGCTGTCTGCGACGCCAAACCACATGTGCACATGGCTGAGTCACCAATCTTGAATTTTATAGACATGTGGTTGCGTAATCTATTGTGTCCTGTTCTGAGGCGCAGAATCAATATAATACACATCAATATAATAGACAAGTTTCTCTAGCAAACCTACATTACAAATCAATGTAATACATTAGTATCTTAAAGAAAAGATATACAAACAAGCAACTGCCATGAATTTCTACGTGTCTGCCTGCAAAGAATTTTTTTATGTAACCAGAAAAGAACACATCATAAACAGTGAGATCGGTTAGTAACTGGGCACCATTCCAGCAATGGTAATTATCAACGGACAGCGAATGAGGTGGTTCGGTCATTTAACATGACTGCCTCCCAGCAGCATACTTCAAATATAATTGCTTTTATGATAGAACAATAATGGCAACATTCTGACCCATAAGAGGTGGGTTAACAGAATAACTCAAGTACCGAACAGAAGACATCTGGTACGGAACTCAAAGAAGAGATTTGACACGAAACATGCTCTCGACTTAACAAAGGCTTATCATAGAGAACAGGTAAAGGAAAGAAGATTTCTCAATTTGCAAATAACGCAAAACACATATTCAATCAATCAATCATGTGCCATGCCGGAAAGCGTGGGCGGTCATGACTCGCCATTTCACTCGATCACCAGTGTCGTGGAAAACACATATTCACGTACAAAATATTAAAATTAATCATATAACAGGGAGAGAAAGAAAAAAAAAAACGTTAGTTGCACATCGTTATCAAGACTTCGCAGTCAACCCCTGAATTTTTTGCCTGTTTGTGATTTATTGGCAAATTTACGTTCAGCAGTTTGCCATTGCTTTCTGAACAACCGGCACTCATAGCATTGTATTAAAACTAGCGCAAGTCCATACACGTGCTATTAATTCTAGTGCCCCAGACTGATTTTGCGTATGGATTAGCTTATCCTATTACCGGTGTCCCTCGCCATCAGGCGAACCCACTCCGACCTCTGAGGTACTTGTAATTTACGTCCCCAAGTCAAGGACGAGAAGTCAAAATGTTAGTCCGACTGACCAGTGTAGCTGTTGTGAACCCGTTATCTCGGCATCAGAACACCAGATGTTAAAGGACGCGCTCTATTATCCATTCAGCCACGCTGACCTCAGAAAAACATATTAAAAATATGAACATATGAAAATATTGCCAGTCCAAGTTTTGTATTTACCTATTATGTTGCATGAACTTTACAGAGGGTGAATACAAAACTTGGACCGGCAATATTTTCAAACACTGCACAGTCATTAAAAATACACCCTGTATAATCTGATAGTTTATGACACAACAAACAGTACGTACTTGAGCGCACTTATCCCCCAAATGATCCTTGATTCCTTCACAGATCGTCGGCAAACCGTGAACCGGCTTCACGAGCCAAGACTGCGGTACAACAATACTACAATCAAGTCTTCTGTGCGAATCTTAATACCAGTCTAAGCAGTTCTGACTTAACCAATGGCTTGAGTGACACGGCTGCATTGAATATGCACGACCCCCATGTCACTTAACTGGCAGACTAATCCCAGAACCAGCGGGTAGTGGAGCGCAGTGCGTCAGTTTATCGTGATCACATTAACTGCATCAAATTATCGTGATCAAATTCACGACATAATTAAACCACCAACGTTGAGATGCAACTACTATACTCATTTCTCTTGGAATGTTCTGGTAACTTCTAATGAAATATTTAGGTAACTTCTAATAGAAACTACTGGTAACTTCTAATGGAATGCTATGGTAACTTCTAACGGAATGTTATACGTTATAAGCGTTAACGAGAAACCCACAAGAGCTTTCAACGACAATCGTCAGGTAACTCGATCCGTCCGTGAGTCCACTACTGAAAACAAACTAGTTAGTTGCATATCCGAGATACATATATACGAGATGCAGCGAAATATGCCAGGCAATAAAAAGTGCAATCTATTGCTTGTGTCTTCGTTATTCAAGTTGCATATCCTTTACAGGACGTCGCAATCAACCCCATAATTCTTTGGCTGTTTGTGATTTATTGGCAAGTTTACGTTCAGTAGTTTGCCATTGCTTTTCGAACAACCCTCACACATGTCGTTGTATAAGAACCGATGCAAGGCTGTCTGCTTCCAAATCGCCCGCATCGAACGCGGTATGCGGGAATTACGAAATGCATTTGTGACCACTTCGACACAGCCGGCAGATAGACAGGCAGACAGATAGACAGACTAAAACCAAGCGCATTGAAATGTGGTACTGGGTGCACTAATTAATAACAAGCACAGCAAAGATATTTGAATATCAAGGACAAGAAATGGATCAATGGATATTAGACAGGCAAACACATATACAGTCAGACAGAATAACAGGGAGGAGGAGTGGGGTCATTCTATGGACGGATAGACAGAAGTACAGACAGCAGATAAATATCTTATATACAGACAGAGAGACTCCTGGAATATCGACAGATCCACCGAAAGATTGGGCGAACGGACAGACGAACGATGGATAAGGAACGGGCTGACCGACAGACAGTCAGGCAGGTAGGTAGAGAGAAAGACAGACAGACAGACAGACCACGTCTCCACTATGCTAACACTCCCCCCCCCCTCCCCAACCACCACCCCGGACATAGAAAGTGTGCGTCAGTCTCTCAACATGCCAAGCTGTTGCCCCGGGGGTTAATCCAGGACATCTTTATAGCCAGCGGGAATTAGAGTACAATGTAACACCTGAAGGATAACCGTCAAACGCTATTTTTGTTGCATGACGACCTGGGCTGGTGTAGTTAACGCGCACGTACCAGCCCCCAGCATGTCCACGTGACAAGTTAAGGTAATCCTGCTGTAAAAGGTTATTGTATTCTGATACACTTCCCAGCTGTGGCCGGGGGTCCTAAAGGCCTACAGGGTAGGCAGGACTAGAGACAGAGCTAACTGATTGGTGGAGACAGTGTAAGGTGACTGGTGGGGACAGTGTAAGGTGACTGGTGGGGACAGTAAGGAAACTGGTGGGGACAGTGTAAGGTGACTGGTGGGGACAATAAGGTGACTGGTGGGGACAGTAAGGTGACTGGTGGGGACAGTGTAAGGTGACTGGTGGGGACAGTAAGGTGACTGGTGGGGACAGTGTAAGGTGACTGGTGGGGACAGTGTAAGGTGACTGGTGGGGACAGTGTAAGGTGACTGGTGGGGACAGTGTAAGGTGACTGGTGGGGACAGTGTAAGGTGACTGGTGGGGACAGTGTAAGGTGACTGGTGGGGATAGTGTAAGGTGACTGGTGGGGACAGTGTAAGGTGACTGATGGGGACAGTAAGGTGACTGGTGGGACAGTAAGGTGACTGGTGGGGACAGTGTAAGGTGACTGGTGGGGACAGTAAGGTGACTGGTGGGGACAGTGTAAGGTGACTGGTGGGGACAGTGTAAGGTGACTGGTGGGGACAGTGTAAGGTGACTGGTAAGGACAGTAAGGTGACTGGTGGGGACAGTAAGGTGACTGGTGGGGACAGTGTAAGGTGACTGGTAAGGACAGTAAGGTGACTGGTGGGGACAGTGTAAGGTGACTGGTGGGGACAGTAAGGTGACTGGTGGGGACAGTGTAAGGTGACTGGTGGGGACAGTAAGGTGACTGGTGGGGAAAGTGTAAGGTGACTGGTGGGGACAGTAAGGTGACTGGTGGGGACAGTAAGGTGACTGGTGGGAACAGTAAAGTGACTGGTGGGAACAGTAAGGTGACTGGTGGGGACAGTGTAAGGCGACTGGTGGGGACAGTGCAAGGTGACTGGTGGGGACAGTGTAAGGTGACTGGTGGGAACAGTAAGGTGACTGGTGGGAACAGTAAGGTGACTGGTGGGAACAGTAAGGTGACTGGTGGGGACAGTGTAAGGTGACTGGTGGGAACAGTAAGGTGACTGGTGGGAACAGTAAGGTGACTGGTGGGGACAGTAAGGTGACTGGTGGGAACAGTAAGGTGACTGGTGGGGACAGTAAGATGACTGGTGGGGACAATAAGGTGACTGGTAGGGACAGTGTAGGGTGACTGGTGGGGACAGTCAGGTGACTGGTGGGGACAGTGTAAGGTGACTGGTGGGGACAGTAAGGTGACTGGTGGGGACAGTGTAAGGTGACTGGTGGGGACAGTAAGGTGACTGATGGGGACAGTAAGATGACTGGTGGGAACAGTAAGGTGACTGGTGGGGACAGTAAGGTGACTGGTGGGGACAGTAAGGTGACTGGTGGGGACAGTAAGGTGACTGGTGGGAACAGTAAGGTGACTGGGGAAGTAAGGTGACTGGTGGGAACAGTAAGGTGACTGGTGGGGACAGTAAGGTGACTGGTAAGGACAGTAAGGTGACTGGTAAGGACAGTAAGGTGACTGGTGCGGACAGTAAGGTGACTGGTGGGAACAGTGTAAGGTGACTGGTGGGGACAGTAAGGTGACTGGTGGGGACAGTAAGGTGACTGGTTGGGACAGTGAAAGGTGACTGGTGGGGACAGTGTAAGGTGACTGGTGGGGACAGTGTAAGGTGACTGGTGGGGACAGTAAGGAAACTGGTGGGGACAGTGTAAGGTGACTGGTGGGGACAAAAAGGTGACTGGTGGGGACAGTAAGGTGACTGGTGGGGACAGTGTAAGGTGACTGGTGGGGACAGTAAGGTGACTGGTGGGGACAGTGTAAGGTGACTGGTGGGGACAGTAAGGTGACTGGTGGGGACAGTGTAAGGTGACTGGTGGGGACAGTGTAAGGTGACTGGTGGGGACAGTGTAAGGTGACTGGTGGGGACAGTGTAAGGTGACTGGTGGGGACAGTGTAAGGTGACTGGTGGGGACAGTAAGGAAACTGTGACTGGTGGGGACAGTAAGGTGACTGGTGGGGACAGTAAGGTGACTGGTGGGGACAGTGTAAGGTGACTGGTGGGGACAGTGTAAGGTGACTGGTAGGGACAGTAAGGTGACTGGTGGGGACAGTAAGGTGACTGGTGGGGACAGTGTAAGGTGACTTGTAAGGACAGTAAGGTGACTGGTGGGGACAGTGTAAGGTGACTGGTGGGGACAGTAAGGTGACTGGTGGGTACAGTGTAAGGTGACTGGTGGGGACAGTAAGGTGACTGGTGGGGAAAGTGTAAGGTGACTGGTGGGGACAGTAAGGTGACTGGTGGGGACAGTAAGGTGACTGGTGGGAACAGTAAAGTGACTGGTGGGGACAGTAAGGTGACTGGTGGGAACAGTAAGGTGACTGGTGGGGACAGTGTAAGGCGACTGGTGGGGACAGTGCAAGGTGACTGGTGGGGACAGTGTAAGGTGACTGGTGGGAACAGTAAGGTGACTGGTGGGAACAGTAAGGTGACTGGTGGGGACAGTGTAAGGTGACTGGTGGGGACAGTAAGGTGACTGGTGGGACCAGTAAGGTGACTGGTGGGGACAGTGTAAGGTGACTGGTGGGGACAGTAAGGTGACTGGTGGGAACAGTAAGGTGACTGGTGGGGACAGTGTAAGGTGACTGGTGGGAACAGTAAGGTGACTGGTGGGGACAGTAAGGTGACTGGTGGGAACAGTAAGGTGACTGGTGGGGACAGTAAGATGACTGGTGGGGACAGTGTAAGGTGACTGGTGGGGACAGTAAGGTGACTGGTGGGGACAGTGTAAGGTGACTGGTGGGGACAGTGTAAGGTGACTGGTGGGGACAGTGTAAGGTGACTGGTGGGGACAGTGTAAGGTGACTGGTGGGGACAGTGTAAGGTGACTGGTGGGGACAGTGTAAGGTGACTGGTGGGGACAGTGTAAGGTGACTGGTGGGGACAGTGTAAGGTGACTGGTGGGGATAGTGTAAGGTGACTGGTGGGGACAGTGTAAGGTGACTGGTGGGGACAGTAAGGTGACTGGTGGGGACAGTAAGGTGACTGGTGGGGACAGTGTAAGGTGACTGGTGGGGACAGTAAGGTGACTGGTGGGGACAGTGTAAGGTGACTGGTGGGGACAGTGTAAGGTGACTGGTGGGGACAGTGTAAGGTGACTGGTAAGGACAGTAAGGTGACTGGTGGGGACAGTAAGGTGACTGGTAAGGACAGTAAGGTGACTGGTGGGGACAGTGTAAGGTGACTGGTGGGGACAGTAAGGTGACTGGTGGGGACAGTGTAAGGTGACTGGTGGGGACAGTAAGGTGACTGGTGGGGAAAGTGTAAGGTGACTGGTGGGGACAGTAAGGTGACTGGTGGGGACAGTAAGGTGACTGGTGGGAACAGTAAAGTGACTGGTGGGAACAGTAAGGTGACTGGTGGGGACAGTGTAAGGCGACTGGTGGGGACAGTGCAAGGTGACTGGTGGGGACAGTGTAAGGTGACTGGTGGGAACAGTAAGGTGACTGGTGGGAACAGTAAGGTGACTGGTGGGAACAGTAAGGTGACTGGTGGGAACAGTGTAAGGTGACTGGTGGGAACAGTAAGGTGACTGGTGGGAACAGTAAGGTGACTGGTGGGGACAGTAAGGTGACTGGTGGGAACAGTAAGGTGACTGGTGGGGACAGTAAGATGACTGGTGGGGACAATAAGGTGACTGGTAGGGACAGTGTAAGGTGACTGGTGGGACAGTCAGGGTGACTGGTGGGGACAGTGTAAGGTGACTGGTGGGGACAGTAAGGTGACTGGTGGGGACAGTGTAAGGTGACTGGTGGGGACAGTAAGGTGACTGGTGGGGACAGTAAGATGACTGGTGGGAACAGTAAGGTGACTGGTGGGGACAGTAAGGTGACTGGTGGGGACAGTAAGGTGACTGGTGGGGACAGTAAGGTGACTGGTGGGAACAGTAAGGTGACTGGGGAAGTAAGGTGACTGGGGGAACAGTAAGGTGACTGGTGGGGACAGTAAGGTGACTGGTAAGGACAGTAAGGTGACTGGTAAGGACAGTAAGGTGACTGGTGCGGACAGTAAGGTGACTGGTGGGAACAGTGTAAGGTGACTGGTGGGGACAGTAAGGTGACTGGTGGGGACAGTAAGGTGACTGGTTGGGACAGTGAAAGGTGACTGGTGGGGACAGTGTAAGGTGACTGGTGGGGACAGTGTAAGGTGACTGGTGGGACAGTAAGGAAACTGGTGGGGACAGTGTAAGGTGACTGGTGGGGACAAAAAAGGTGACTGGTGGGGACAGTAAGGTGACTGGTGGGGACAGTGTAAGGTGACTGGTGGGGGACAGTAAGGTGACTGGTGGGGACAGTGTAAGGTGACTGGTGGGGACAGTAAGGTGACTGGTGGGACAGTGTAAGGTGACTGGTGGGGACAGTGTAAGGTGACTGGTGGGGACAGTGTAAGGTGACTGGTGGGGACAGTGTAAGGTGACTGGTGGGGACAGTGTAAGGTGACTGGTGGGGACAGTAAGGAAACTGTGACTGGTGGGGACAGTAAGGTGACTGGTGGGGACAGTAAGGTGACTGGTGGGGACAGTGTAAGGTGACTGGTGGGGACAGTGTAAGGTGACTGGTAGGGACAGTAAGGTGACTGGTGGGGACAGTAAGGTGACTGGTGGGGACAGTGTAAGGTGACTTGTAAGGACAGTAAGGTGACTGGTGGGGACAGTGTAAGGTGACTGGTGGGTACAGTGTAAGGTGACTGGTGGGGACAGTAAGGTGACTGGTGGGGAAAGTGTAAGGTGACTGGTGGGGACAGTAAGGTGACTGGTGGGGACAGTAAGGTGACTGGTGGGAACAGTAAAGTGACTGGTGGGGACAGTAAGGTGACTGGTGGGAACAGTAAGGTGACTGGTGGGGACAGTGTAAGGCGACTGGTGGGGACAGTGCAAAGTGACTGGTGGGGACAGTGTAAGGTGACTGGTGGGAACAGTAAGGTGACTGGTGGGAACAGTAAGGTGACTGGTGGGAACAGTAAGGTGACTGGTGGGGACAGTGTAAGGTGACTGGTGGGGACAGTAAGGTGACTGGTGGGACCAGTAAGGTGACTGGTGGGGACAGTGTAAGGTGACTGGTGGGGACAGTAAGGTGACTGGTGGGAACAGTAAGGTGACTGGTGGGGACAGTGTAAGGTGACTGGTGGGAACAGTAAGGTGACTGGTGGGGACAGTAAGGTGACTGGTGGGAACAGTAAGGTGACTGGTGGGGACAGTAAGATGACTGGTGGGGACAATAAGGTGACTGGTGGGGACAGTGTAAGGTGACTGGTGGGGACAGTCAGGTGACTGGTGGGGACAGTGTAAGGTGACTCGTGGGGACAGTAAGGTGACTCGTGGGGACAGTAAGGTGACTGGTGGGGACAGTGTAAGGTGACTGGTGGGGACAGTAAGGTGACTGATGGGGACAGTAAGATGACTGGTGGGAACAGTAAGGTTGACTGTGGGGACAGTAAGGTGACTGGTGGGAACAGTAAGGTGACTGGGGAAGTAAGGTGACTGGTGGGAACAGTAAGGTGACTGGTGGGGACAGTAAGGTGACTGGTAAGGACAGTAAGGTGACTGGTGCGGACAGTAAGGTGACTGGTGGGAAGTGTAAGGTGACTGGTGGGGACAGTAAGGTGACTGGTGGGGACAGTGTAAGGTGACTGGTGGGGACAGTAAGGTGACTGGTTGGGACAGTAAGGTGACTGGTGGGAACAGTGTAAGGTGACTGGGGGAAGTAAGGTGACTGGTGGGGACAGTAAGGTGACTGGTGGGGACAGTAAGGTGACTGGTGGGGACAGTAAGGTGACTGGTGGGAACAGTAAGGTGACTGGGGAAGTAAGGTGACTGGTGGGAACAGTAAGGTGACTGGTGGGGACAGTAAGGTGACTGGTGGGGACAGTAAGGTGACTGGTGCGGACAGTAAGGTGACTGGTGGGAACAGTGTAAGGTGACTGGTGGGGACAGTAAGGTGACTGGTCGGGACAGTAAGGTGACTGGTCGGGACAGTAAGGTGACTGGTCGGGACAGTAAGGTGACTGGTGGGAACAGTGTAAGGTGACTGGTGGGGACAGTAAGGTGACTGGTGGGGACAGTAAGGTGACTGGTGCGGACAGTGTAAGGTGACTGGGGGAAGTAAGGTGACTGGTGGGAACAGTAAGGTGACTGGTCGGGACAGTAAGGTGACTGGTGGGGACAGTGTAAGGAAACTGGTGGGGACAGTAAAGTGACTGGTGGGGACAGTGTAAGGTGACTTGTGGGGACACTAAAGTGACTGGTGGAGACAGTGTAATGTGACTGGTGGGGGCAGTGTAAGGTGACTGGTGGGGACAGTGTAAGGTGACTGGTGGGGACAGTGTAAAGTGACTGGTGGGGACAGTAAGGTGACTGGTGGGGACAGTGTAAGGTGACTGGTGGGAACAGTGTAAGGTGACTGGTGGTAACAGGGTAAGGTGACTGGTGGGGACAGTGTAAGGTGACTGGTGGGGACAGTGTAAAGTGACTGGTGGGGACAATAAGGTGACTGGTGGGGACAGTGTAAGGTGACTGGTGGGAACAGTAAGGTGACTGGTGGGGACAGTAAGCTGACTGTTGGGAACAGTGTAAGGTGACTGGGGGAAGTAAGGTGACTGGTGGGAACAGTAAGGTGACTGGTGGGGACAGTAAGGGGACTGGTGGGGACAGTAAGGTGACTGGTGCGGACAGTAAGGTGACTGGTGGGAACAGTGTAAGGTGACTGGTGGGGACAGTAAGGTGACTGGTGGGGACAGTAAGGTGACTGGTGGGAACAGTGTAAGGTGACTGGGGGAAGTAAGGTGACTGGTGAGGACAGTAAGGTGACTGGTGCGGACAGTGTAAGGTGACTGGGGGAAGTAAGGTGACTGGTGGGAACAGTAAGTTGACTGGTCGGGACAGTAAGGTGACTGGTGGGGACAGTGTAAGGAAACTGGTGGGGACAGTAAAGTGACTGGTGGGAACAGTGTAAGGTGACTGGTGGGGACACTAAAGTGACTGGTGGAGACATTGTAATGTGACTGGTGGGGGCAGTGTAAGGTGACTGGTGGGGACAGTGTAAGGTGACTGGTGGGGACAGTGTAAAGTGACTGGTGGGGACAGTAAGGTGACTGGTGGGGACAGTGTAAGGTGACTGGTGGGAACAGTAAGGTGACTGGTGGGGACAGTGTAAGGTGAATGGTGGGAACAGTAAGGTGACTGGTGAGGATGGTGACTGGTGGAGAAGGTGGTGGTACACAGCGGGCATGTGAATTGCTACATGAATGGGGCATCTCAAGCGAATGTAGTGTAAGAGATGGCGTAGCCTGTTAGAGAACTTCTTGGAGAAAGGAGGAAGACGTCGTTCTGCCAAAGCATCTTCGGACCTATGAAAGAAGCTGTGACTCCAAGCTTCAGATTCGGGGACTTCAGAGTATGAGCTTTCGACTTCTAAGCCTTCAACTTGTGAACCTTAAATTATAAGTCTTAAATTTATTAACCTTCAACTTACGAGGCTTCGCCTCATGAGACTTAAACTCTTGAGCTTTTAACACATCAACATCAATTTATGAGCCTTTAAATTATGAAAATTGAACTGATAAGCTTTGAGCTGATGAATCTTCAACTTTTGAGCCGTCAACTAATGAATCTGCAACTAACGAGCTCCTAACTTTTGAAACTTCAACCTATGAGCTTCAATGATAATCATTCAAGTTATGAACCTTCAACTTGCGAGTTCTCAACTTATGGATTTTCAACTTGCGAGCTCTCAACTTATGGACCTTCACCTAGCAAACCATCAGAATGTGAGCCTTCAACTAACGAGCTCTCAACTTATGAACCTTTAGCTTTCGAGCCTTCAGAGTATGAACCTTAAACTTGCGAGCTCTCAACTTACGAGCCTTTAGCCTATGAATCATTGGCACCTTTCCGTCTTGACAGACGATAGTTTGGTACATTGTGCTTCAAAAAGGCTTAATAACTACGATCCATGGCGGTGGCGAGTGTGGCTGGTAAGGCCAATTCTTGCTGCAAATGTTTCCCCACATTAGGTGCATGTGAAAACATGGTCACTTCCACCATTTTGCACCATCTTATGTCTCTCACGCTCTGTGTGTGCTTTATCTGCAATCATTTTCTCCTTTGTCTTTATTCCATTTCTGATAGTTGCCCTCCATGCATGCAACACGTTCAGCGGCGACGTGCTCCCAATGTGCATTATCAATGCCTGTATCAATCATGTCCCGCTTACACACATCTTTGTATCGTAGTAGAGGCCGACCCTGAGATCTCATACCCGTCTGTAATTCACCAAAAAAGATGTCCTTTGATATTCTACCATCACCCATCCTCCTAACGTGTCCTATCCATCTAAGTCTACGAAGACTGAGCATGGAATACACCGTCACACAAACTGATATTTCCAATACTTCAGTATTTGTGATTTTGTCTTGCCACTTAATACCAAGTATTCTTCGCAGACACAGCATATGAAAGCTGTTTTCCGAGACCGGTTAAGACCAGGGATGGAGTTATTGCCTCTCCATAGCACAAAGCCTGGGCTAAAATAAAGAAACCATGTGTTATCCATGCAGCATGATCCCTCTCTCGGCCTGCCTAGTTCACTCCAGAGGAAAGTTGACATCTATAATCTGGAACAAGACAAGCTGCAGAAGCTGCCGGATCAGCAAAGCAATGCTCTAACTGTCCGCCTGTCGGAGCTTCGATCCTAGACCAGCTGCCAACCAAGGCTTAGGGCCTGGTCTGCCCTGCCATGACTTATTTTGTCTTTGGTTTGCATTTCCTCGCACCAGGATAAGGCTAGTACCCTCCCAATTGCGCTCTTCCGCCCGAAGCCGTTGGCACAATGTGGGGTGTCGGGTTTGGTAGTACCGTCTACTGTCATATGGTAGCTCAGTCATATCTGACTAAGACCTGACCTGATCAGCCTATGAGCTTTAACTATAAACCTTCAATTTATGAACCTTGATCTTACAACCTCTCAACTCATGAACTTTTATCGTTCGTGCTCTCAGCTGATGAATCTCACATCCATGAGCCTTCAACATATGAACCTTCAACTTATGCACGTGTAACATTCGAGCTCTCAGCTTATGAGCCTCCATTCTGTGAGCTTCACCTTATGCACGTGTAACATTCGAGCTCTCAACCTATGAGCCTCCATTCTATGAGCTTCAACTATAAACCCACAATTTATGAACCTTCAGATTACGACCTCTCAACTTATGAACTTTTATCGCTCGAGCTCTCAACTGATGAACCTTCAATCTACGCGCCTTCAATCTACGAGCCTTCAATCTATGAGCCTTCAACTTATGCACCTTTAAACTTACAAGCTCTCAACTTATGAACCTTCAATGGATGAATCTTCAATCTACGAGCCTTCAACCTATAATCCTTCCTCTTGTGAACCCTCATCCCATGAAACCTCAATTTACGAACCTTCAACTTATTATTCTTGAACTTCAGCTCCTATCCCTGCTGGTAGATCTTCACACGACATGAAGAAGACAAACACATTAATTCCTAGTTCGTAGGTCGAGACAACAATTTTCTGTGGACTCTCTCAAATGTAAACTCAGCCTGTATAACAATGTGTGCTGTTATACAGTGCAAATATTCAATTCCCACTTATGTATGCCAGAAAACAAGATAAGATTGTGTTTATTGAATAAGAAGTAGGTTGACAAAGTTCACTACGTTATTTTACACCTGATTTTTTATTTGTTGCAGGCTTTCGCAAATACTGAATAGTTATTTATTTATTTATTTGCGTGTTTAGATGTAGTTGTACTAGTGTCTTTTTTATTTTAGCTTGCTAATGAAGGTGTTACAAACAATTGTGTACATACAAAATGGGACCAGAAGAAGAGACCTACGATGTAAACAATCTTCTTCTTCTTCAGCTTTCCGAGCCATTGAGGTTCTTTGCTGCAAATACAATCCGTCTCCATTCGTCTCTCTGGTTGACCTTCTCTTGCCAGTCGTTGATTCCAAGTGCTTGTAAGTCTGTATATATATATTATCTCTCCACCGTCTTCTTGGTCTACCTCGGGGTCTACGGTCATTTATTTCCTGAGTGTAAGCGAGTTTTGTTTCCCTATTATCTTCCATTCTTTCTATATGCCCCAGCCATTGTAGTCTATTAGCCTTCATGATACCAGTGATTAGCCGGGACTTAAACAGATCATAATTGTCTTTGTTACTTCTTCTTTTCCACTCTCCACTTTGTGTATCCCTAATGGGTCCAAAGATGCGTCTTAAAATTTGATGTAAACAATAGACAGAGGAAATAACAGAGTTCATGGGAATATCGACACATGAAGCCCATAAACGGGCACTCTCCTGCTGTCTAAGCGTCACCTCGACACCGCAAGGCACAAGAGGAAAAAGATGAGATTAGATGAGATGATGAAAACGTCCTAGCGGCAACGTCCATTTTATCACACGTGATAGCCTTCTTACTCTTGTAAAGACGACACATTCCACTTTTAGTTGTTGTTTGTTCATTCTATATTTACATTTGTTGTCGATTTGTTCATTCTATTTTTACAGTTGTCGATTTGTTCATTCTGTTTACAGTTGTCGATTTGTTCATTCTATGTTTATAGCCTTATCAAAGTCCAACCTATTTCATTTTCACTGCAAGTGTCCTAATGCATGTGTCTGGCAGACACATGATCTGCTTCGCTTTTCGTCGCTGTCGTGGTAAGCTAACAAAAGAGTGGTGTTTATCTGAACAACCCGAGGGCTGCAACAGAGATTCATACAGTCAACGAGGTAACCCAACTTCTTACGTCAAGGTCCTAGAAGAGTTACACATCAATCAACCAACCAACCAACCGACCAATAAGCCAACTAACCAACCAATAAGCCAACCAACCGAACAATAAACCAACTAATCAACCAATCAGCCAGCCAGCCAACCAATCAACTAACCAACCAGCCAACCAGTCAGCCAACCAACTAGCCAATCAATCAATCAGCAAACCAACCAATCAAACAACCAACCAGCGAACCAACAAGATTCCAATCTAACGAACCAATCAGCAATCAACTAGCCATCCAGCTTGTATACCAACCACCAAATCAGCCAACCAACCAGCTGTACAATTAACCTGCTTGCCAGCCAACCAACCAAACACCAGTCAAGCAACCAGCTTGCCAGCCATCCAACTATCCGACCAGTCAACTAACCAACCAGCCAGCCAGCCAGCCAGCCAACCAACCAACCAACCAACCAACCGACCAGTCAACTAACCAATCAACCAACGTCCTAATTGGGTCTGGGCAAGTCTAAGTATCATGTCTCCTCTCATCCTAACGTCGATTCTCCTACCACAGCCCGTTTGCCCAGAAATGACCTTTACCGTAGATAAAACAATGAACTTCACATAACCTACACGCCCCCCCCCCCCCCCCCCACACACACACAATGTGATTGAAAACCGGAGAACTAACCTCGGCTTAATGTCAAAGGTTAATGAAAGCAGGTCATTTCAACCAGGCATTGAGTACAACCAGCAATAACGTAAACACGCAATGTCAAAGAATAATAAAAGTTAGAATTGTCTTTTCAAGTCCTTCTCGTTACAATTTACACACAAAAGCAACTAACAATAAGTTGCTCGATGTCTGCCTGACATATTTCGCTGCATCTTGTCAAAGTTGTCATTTACCTATTATGTTGCATGAACTTTACAGAGGGTGAATACAAAACTTGGACCGGCAATATTTTCAAACACTGCACAGTCATTAAAAATACACCTTATATATAGTTTCCCTTGCTGAAATCATAAACACCCCGACCTCCCACTTTGCAATTATTTACTGTTCTCGCAGACTGGCTAGTTACATTAAAGCTTCGTATGCTAAGAATGGCACATATAAAATCATGATATCTCAAGTTAGGTGACTCGTTCATCGTTGTTTCAGCGAACTCACAACTGTCACATACGTGTTGTTTTTAATATTATTTGGTATGCTACAGGCTGAACATTCACTTACGACTTTGAAAGGTTTAGTGTCCAGTTCCAGCCCTGATGGCTTATCTCTCTCTCTCTCTCTCTCTCTCTCTCTCTCTCTCTCTCTCTCTCTCTCTCTCTCTCTCTCTCTCTCTCTCTCTCTCTCTCTCTCTCTCTCTCTCTCTCTTTTCCTCGTGTAAAACGGGCCCTTTGCTGTGCTTTCTTATATATCTATAAGGTAGATTCGAAGCAATGTGCTGGCAAACATCCGAACCCAGTAAAGCCGCACTGGATGGCAAATACACTAGTCACTGTTACTAGACGTATTTTTGGTATCATACGTATTCATGCTCATTAGTATTCCATGTCGCTTGATTCGGTTGACCCAACTATGGGCATACCATGGTATAAACTTCCTACACAGACTGAACTGAGTGCCCATTCTGAAATCCGACGATTGGCGCTTCTAAATATAGCACAGCAGACCTCGTTTTATACCATATATGGAAATAGTAGTTTCATGCGTCAGGGAACTACGACACCTGCAATGGCTGAACTATATATAACTAGAATTTGATATAGCCAAATACGACACCCACAATGGCTGTACTATTATAACAGTTAGAATTTGAAATAGCTATAAAAGGTTAGAGGGCTATATTAATATTACACAAGAATCGATTGGCTCAAAGATCTTTTTAAGCCTTTCAAAAGACGATATTTTGTTTTATCCGAATGTCAAAATTATGATTAAAGCTTCTTCATAAATACAACGTCATAATTATAGTTGGTCTGTTTGCAGGTAACAAAAATATTGCCCGTCATTTGCAGAACCTTGCGGTCAACACAAGGTCGAATTTCTTGGATTGTTTACGTTCAGTAGTTTCCAACTGCTTCCTGAAGTAGAAGACAATGTTTAAGTTGTAATTAATGGTGGTAAACTGCCTACCTCACCATCAGCGCATCGGAAGCTTAACAGCGAGCCTGATCATTTTGACCACGTCAACGTACGTTTGCAAATAGCGAGTGCTACAAACCAGAACTGTGATATATGCATTGATTCTGAGTTCGTTTAGTTCAGGAGCGACATAATCTGCCCTGCAGTTATTCACGAGTTTATATTTTACATTTGTTTAGTGATTTCCATTAATACAGATCACGTTTATTTTGTTTTTCGCATATATATATATATATATATATATATATATATATATATATATATATATATATATATATATATATATATATATATATAGTGCATTTTTAACGACCGTTCAGTGTTTGAAAATGTTGTCGGTCCAAGTTTTGTATTCACCCTCTGTAAAGTTCATGCAACATAATAGGTATATAGAAAACTTGGATGGGCAATGTTTTCAAACACTGCAGTCATTAAAAATACACCCTCTCTATATATATATAAAAGATTGTTTACAGCCGTAAAATCTACTTAACTGCACCGGTTTTTCACCCATATGAACCGGTATCTTTCTGGAGTACCCGGGAAAAAAAAAATTACACACATGAACCGAACGACGCAGCACGGAGTCGAACCCACAACCTTCGGAGCTCGAGGCAGGCAACTTAACCACTTCGATACGGAGATCCCAGTGTATATACTTATTCACTGTGCAAACCTTTTCAGGCGATCTCAGATGTGGCGAATTTATATTGTGGAGAACAATATTGTATTGTACGTTGTAATTGCATTACTATATGTTTGAACTCTTATAAGAGGAATTTTTGATAAGAAGAACTATTTCTTGGGTCCCAGGTGAGTTCGCCTTATCAGGTCTACACTGTATATGCAGTAGTGTATTGGCTGGAGTGTCAGGCGGCCCGACTGCATACTTAAAATTTATTGTAAGAAATAAATGTTGTGCAGTTGTGATCATGTGTTAATATCAAGCTGTTAGTTTGCTGCAAGGTACATGCATTTTTTTGAAAAAAATACTTTTACGTTCGCTCTCTTTGATCTCAAGCGGTGTCAATACACCAGCTACTATTTCTAGATAGTTAGTTAGTCTTTCCTCTTGAGCCCAAGGCGGCGCATAGGGCAGAAGTCATGGCTCTCCATGCTTGGCGGCTCGCTGCAACATATTGTAGATCTTGGATGTTTGTTTGGCCGTTGAATGAGCCTTCTCTGATGATGGTTCTACGCAGGGTCTCCCTTGGTCTTCCCTGTTTTCTTTTCCCTACTGGTGACCATAAGAGGGCTTGGTTGGGGAGTCTTGTCTTGTCCATTCTGAGTACATGGCCGATGTAGTTCAAACGGCGTTTTCTTATAAAATTGGATACAATATATTGCTTAGTCTCTTGTCTTATTTGCGTATTGGTTCTAGTGCATTGCACTTATTATTGCTGTGCAAATAAAGTTAATGTATCCAACAGAAGCTGCTGAATTGCTGTAAAAAACTTATGCACTGCTACAATGTGCATGTCTCAATGACGCTAGGAATATACGTTGTGGGACAGTACTCATATATGTCACACTGAAGCTATTGCGTGGCTGCAAGAATCATATGTTGTGCAACAATACTCGCATGTCAAAGATGAACTGCTGATTTACTGCAAGGAATATGTTGTACAACAATACTCATAATCACACTGTAGCTATTGCGTTGCTGCAAGAAACATATACTGTGCTACACTACTCGTATGTCAAAGTTGAACTGCTGATTTACTGCAAGAAACGTATGTTGTGCAACAATACTCGTATGTTAAAACTAAACTTCTGATCTATTGCAAGAAACGTATGTTGTGCTACAATACTCATATATCCCACTGAAGCTATTGGCTTGCTGCAAGAAACGTATGTTGTGTAACATTATTCGTATGCCAAAGTTAAACTGTTGATTTATTGCAAGAAACATATTGTGTGTTACAATACTCATCATATATCACACTGAAGCTATTGGCTTGCTGCAAGAAAAGTATGTTGTCAAAGATAAACTGTTGATTTAGTGCAAGAAACATATGTTGAGCTACAATACTCATATATCGCACTGATGCGATTGTCTGGCTGCAAGACACGTATGCAATACTCATGCCACACTGAAGTCTGCCTTGCTGCAAACAAGCATTGTGCCCCGGTGCACATGAGCCGAACATAACCTGTTGCTTCACGTCAAGAATTAACCATCTTATACTATTTATTTGCTAGATAATACCCCACATGTCATACAATATTATTACAAGAAATAGCCTAAACAATGACACCTGAAGTGCTGTTCTACGGAGAAAACAAACATCATTTTTACCGCAGCGGAGCCATAGTAATCAAAAGAGAAAAAAATTACGTCCTCTCTAGTTTCAGATACACGAGACATCTATATCAGCGCCAGCCCGATAGAATGTCGAGGGAAATAAACAGTTTCAAAGTCAACGAGAGAAAGCAGAAACTTTTGCGATCAACAAGTATTGTTACTGTCGTAGTTGCACTCTGTTTAAGGGAGAAAAAAGTAATGATTAAATTGTGACGTCGGCGGTGTCGAATACTGCAGAATTGCAGCTGTACTTACAAACATAGGTCGTGGATCCTGCAATAAAAACATGAACAAGAACTATCAGTTTGGAGCGCTAGGCTTTCATCTTCAGTGACTGTGAAGACCATTTTATTGCCATGATTGTTCATTTGGAGGCGCGGCTGGGCGAGTGGGTAGAATGCGGGATTCTCCTTCGGGAGACCCGGGTTCGAAACCTCGGTAAAGTGTTGATTTTTTTCCTGTCCGGGGGTGGGGGGATATCCTAACCTGCACAGTTCGCGACAACTGCACTAGCCAGGCGGCCTTAATTCCTCAGGCTCAAGACCCCCCTGCCATGCACCGCAGGTACTATATAAGCAGTAAATGACAGGTCTTTGGCAGATTATTTGTTTAATCTAATATAAGCCTTAAACTATTGAACTAACATTACATTTTAAATCATTAACATGCAATAAATAGTGGGGTCGATTGTAATGTCTTGTAAAAGACATGCAGCTAACTTTGCTAATATAGCCTTTATATCTGAAACGATTGTTTCTTTTGTGTCTTTTTTATGCTGTTAAAAGCTGATTGTCTGATTTTTGGATGCATTTTGTTATGTTCTTAACAGCCGATTGGTGTCAGGTCTTAGTCAGATATGACTGAGCTACCGTATGACATTTGACACTTTAGATTTTTCTTTACCGTATGACAGTAGACGGTACTACCTGCTTTCTGTTAGCGCCGAATGTTAGGCGGCGCTTACCAAACCCGACATCCCACATTGTACCAACGGCTTTGGGCGGAGGAGTGCAACTGGGAGGGTACAAGCCTTACCCTAGTGCGAGGAAATGCAACCTAAAGACTAAATGTCATGGCAAGGCGGACCAGATCCTAAGCCTTGGTCGGCAACTGGTCTAGGATGGAAGCTCCAAAAGGCGGACAGTTAAAGCATTGCTTTGCTGATCCGGCTGCTTCTGCAGCTTGTCTTGTTCCAGACGTATTAGTGTTACCTTTCCTCTGGAGTAAACTAGGCAGGCCGAGAGAGGGATCATGCTGCATGGGCAACACACGATCTCTAAATTCAGCCCAGGTTTTGTGTTATGGAGAGGTAACTCTATTTTACAAACTCTAGTCTGTCAAGACGGTAAGGTGCCAATCAATAGCGGATTCAATGATTTAAAAAAAAATGTCTTTTGTTATTTCTTAATAGCCTATTCTCTGATTTTTAAAATAAAATGTCTTTTGTTATGTTCTTAATAGCTGATTCTTTGAATTTTTAAAATGTCTTTTGTTATGCTCTTGATAGATGATTCCCTGGATTCCCGACACAGTACATTCGCTACTGACAACGCTGATCGTATTCAGGTACGAACCTTAGGCCTCGTCCACGTCAGATTGAAAGCTCTAGACTTGAGTTTCGCTCTCGTTTGAGCTCGTCAGTGGTGCATATCCCTGATAGGACACGGGATCGATCTCCCGCATGTGAGGCGGGTGTGCAACCACTTGACCACGCAAACGAAACGAAACTCGAGTCTAGTGCTTCCAATCTGACGTGGACAAGGCCCAAAGTTTGTACCTGAATACGATCAGCGTTGCCAGCAGTGGGTTCTGCTCAATCTTCCAACCTCAAATCTCGAAAGAATCAAATAAATCAAAGTACATTCGGCTTTTATCCTGGGGTGTTGGGTTCATTAGATCTCAACAGTGTATGTGTGTATGTACCTACATGTGCATGTATTCAAGTGTGTGTACTAACGTGTGTATACATGTGTGTGTGTGTGTGTGTGTGTGTGTGTGTGTGTAATAGTACCATGTGCAAAGGAAAATGATGCTTCCATTGGCATTCTGCCTGTCGTGGCGCCTGCCTCCAACATTCCCAATTAATTATATTACATTCATTTGCTCTCCTCCCCTTCTTTTGAAAATCTATCAACACCGTCTGTACCTCTATATTTCAGTTAAGACCAGGAAAGAAGTTACATATAAACGAGGGAAATCTGAGTTGTAGAATCGCAGACATTTCGTCACTTGTGCCATCCCTCTTTAGTGTTCGCTCATCATCATCATGTACCGTGCCGATAAGATTGTGTGGTCATGTTTCGCCATCTCACTCAATCACCAGAGTCGTGGATCAGCTCTGAGTTCTTCTCTCGACCATACCACCTGGCCAAGCCATCCAGGCATTTACTTCTCTTCGATAGGAGATGATAGAGACCACTATTGCTACAATGCAATAATAAGCTGGTAAGCAATAATTGTCACGAAGCATCGAGTGCACGATATTCGTCTCCCCGAGGGTGGGATAGCTTGTGGGCAGGCACGCAGCTTACTTGTGGATAAGTGCGAATAACGACTCGGACTTCTCCAACAGGGTACGAATTAACAGCAGGAGAAAGTCTCCCGGAGTCATGACTTGCATGTGTCCGTCCCTAGACAGTGTTAAGAAGCTATGGGGCCGAAACATTCATCGAAGGTGGACTGCTTCTGATAGTCGGAAATCCCATATCGTACTTGCCCCGTGTCGAAGACTTTAATTACATCAGTATTTGAGGTATCATAGCCACAGACATCTTAAAACTATTGGATATTTAGTGCTAGACACTTATTTTTATAGGCTAATCGAAGGGTAATGTAAATTTCACGTCAGTCGCCTTGGCTTCCCGTTACATTTTCTGGTACCCATGTTAGGCTAGGTCAACCTGAAAGCCCAGGCCAATTGAAATAAATCCTCCTCGATGAGAATCAGAACCCAGAACAAGGAGACCAAGCCTCTAGCCACCAGGCTACCTCAGCCCCTGTGTTCTTCTTCGTCATGTTCTAACTAAAACGTCGCTCCACTATTCATTCTCCACACACAACAACAGATCTGCATCCAAATATAAACGAGCCTTTTGGTTGTTCCCTTTCCACTGACCCCGCAAGCAACGCCTGACCCAGCAAGGACAATATTGTGCGTCATATTTTCAGCTTCCTGTTATCTTTAACGTTGGCATTTATTTTCTACGGTATCATTCTAAGTGATTAGTTATGGTTTTATAAACACGACCCAAAACTAGGTCTGTGTTGATGTTGATAGTATGGGCATTGGTTGTTAAGAAGGCAATGGCAAACTGATGGCACCTTGCCATCTTGACATGATTGTGATTTAAAAGATGCAAAAGAAGAAGTAACAAAGACATTTATGATTTGTTTAAGTCCCCGCTAATCACTGGTATCATGAAGGCTAATAGACTACAATGGCTGGGGCATATAGAAAGAATGGAAGATAATAGGGAAACAAAACTCACTTACACTCAGGAAATAAATGACCGTAGACCCCGAGGTAGACCAAGAAGGCGGTGGAGAGATAATATACACACAGACCTACAAGCACTTGGAATCAACGACTGGCAAGAGAAGGTCCACCAGAGAGACGAATGGAGACAGATTGTATTTGCAGCAAAGAACCTCAATGGCTCGGAATGCTGAAGAAGAAGAAGAAGAAGAATAAGAACGAGTACTCATGACGGCAGTGAACGTGACCTCTCCATATCACACAGCCGGGGTTGAATTGTCGAAACCATGTGTTGCCCATGCAGCATGATCCCTCTCTCAGCCTACCTAGTTTACTCCAGAGAAATAGTAACACGAATAATTCTGGAACAAGACAAGCTGCAGAAGCTGCTGGATCAGCAAAGCAATGCTCTAACTGTCCACATAAGGGAGCTTCGATTCTAGACCAGTTGCCGACCAAGGCTTAGGTCCTGGTCTGTCATGACATGATATTTAGTCTTTATGTTGAATTTTCTCGCACTAGGATAAGAATGGCAAACTGTTGGACAAAAAAGTGCCTAATAAATCACAATTTCTTTTGCATAGTCACCAGTTAACATCGGTGGGTAGATCTCCATATGGGCATGTTTAGCCATCTTACACGAGCACAGAGCTCTGTATTCTTGTCCCGACCATGCCAAGTGGCCAAGTCATCTAGATATTTTCTTCTCTGCCTTCTTCTTATTCTGTTCCCCCAATCTTGCCAGTTGTCACCAAGTTCTCTAATTTAATTCTTCTCATTATAATGCCCAAACAATTATGACTGTCTTCATCAAATTTCTCTAATCAATGTACAATTTTCATTTGCTTCTTGTAGGACTTGTTCATTAGTTGTTATGTCTGTTCATGGTATTCTTTGTATTTACACCAGAAACCACATTTCCACAACCATTAGATGTTTCAGCTTGACTACTCATTGTCCACGTTTAACATCCATACAAAGAAACGGGTTCTATGCAGCACTTCGACACTCTTTTTCTCGTTTCAATCGATATCTTTTTGTTTGTCAGTATGTTTTCCATCTTGCAAAAGGCTACCTTCGCCATAGCGATTCTTGTTCTAATCTCTCCCATTCAGATGTTACGACTGTTCTAACATGACCAACCTGAGCATATCCTCAGTCAGTCAACAAGTGCGGTGCTGAATCATAGGCAGTCTACATACACTCTGATGTGTCTCTCTGTAGACGTAAATTCCCAGTAAAAGTATTGAACATTCCCCTGGTTTCTGCCACAAAGTCCCCCTGGAAATGGTCCCTTTGGCACCTGGTCGGGATACAGTTCTCTAGACGAACCTCAATAAGATATAATTAAACTCTTTTCTGATCTCAAACGACCCGAATGTCAGTGCATCGATCTTAAAAGTTAAAACTCAGTCTTCCATGGGATTCTGTAACCAACTAACCAACCAACTAACCAGCCAACCAGCCAACCAACCAACCAGCCAGCCGACCAACTAACCGATCAACCAACCAGCCAGTCAATCAACCAACCAATAAATTAACCAACTAACCAATCAACCGGCCAACTAACCAACCACCCAACAAATGAGAGTGGACCAATACAGAACTAGGCTGCCCGGAAACGTGGCGATGTACGAATGGACGAACAAGTAAAGGCCCATTGTACACGCCTACATGTACATTGAGTGTATGTTGCCAGACCCATATTTTTATTGACCAGTCGACACTCGAAGGCTGATGTGGCTAGTATCCCACCGTCTGCCTTTACTTCCCAAGTCAGTTTAAGGCTGTGTCCACCTTGAAGCCCAGATCAGTTTTTTAAACATTGGAACCTATCCCAGTGAGAATCAAACTCCTGCCCACAGGAACAGCAGGCAGGCGAGCGTCTAGCGACTACACTGCCGCGGTTTCCTATGTCGCAATTGACTGAACCTAAACCACTATTTCACTGAGTCAGTGTCCTACCCACAAGGCTACCACGTCATAGGTTTATTTGTTCAGGCAAGCAATGGATGAGTATATGATTAATTGCTTAGTGCAGAATGAGTCATGGAAATGAAAATATCTGCTTGCTGATGGGATCGACTGATAAACATATGATTGCGCTTCTAGGCATGGGATGAGTTGTGGGGACTAATAACCCTTTTCCGTGATGGTATCAATTGATCACATTAGGATACGTATCTGCGATCGAGTGTGGGAATCAACGAAACCTAGAAGAAGAATCAGTAAGATTGACTAGAACACAATAACAAGAGACATTGTGAGACAGGAACAAGGCATGCCATTGGCTTGTGTGGGATGAATTGATCAAGTTATAGTTACGTTTCTAGGTATATAATAGGCTTGGCGAATTAACGTTTGTTTATGTAAGGGGTACTTTGTCAATATTACATGAGCTATGTCTGCAAAATGAGAATGCAAAATTAAAAGCGTGAGCTAATGAAGGCAGCAATTGGTGAACATGTGAGCGACATGTACAACATGAGCCATGGAAATTCTTCTTCTTCTTCTTCTTCTTCTTCTTCTGTTTCTTCTCTTCTTCTTCGACCGTCCAATATTTTTTTTTCTCTCGAATATAAATGCATAATGTAAATTCACAGCAGGGGTGCGATATTTGATTGCGCCTTTCGGTCAACACTTCTGACTTTGACCGGGTTAGCCTCCCCAGGTGTTTTGTAGTATGTTCCACAGTTTCAAAGTTTTGACGTCATCTTCGCTAAACAATCTACAGGTGATTTACCAACTGGCCCACTGAGAACAACCCGCCTGCAAGCCGGTCGGCCCTCGAGGGAAGACAAGGGCAGACCATGGGCATTCCCCGCCATCCATAGAGGTTTCTATATCATCATCATCATCATCTTCTTCTTCTTCTTCTTCTTCGATCAGCGTTTGCTGTGCGTCAGATTCCAGAAGATGGTGCATCGCATCCATTGTAGCAGATGTCCGCTTCCAGTCCTGCGTCACTAAGGCCAACATCTTCCATAGGTGCAGTGCTACATACATTTGCTGCTCTGGTACTGGGCTCACCCTAAGCCACGAGAACTGACAGTGTATATTTACTTAACTACTACCCAATCCTCCGACAAGCTAAGTCCAGGGTTCGAAATCACCTACTGATGATTAGAAAACAGACCGCTTTGTGTTGACTTCGATGGTACGGGCGTCCGTCGCACAGAAAGCAATGACAAACTACTGAAGAACATAAAAGCTGCCTATTTAAAAAGACTGTTAACGCAACACAAAATGCCCCTCCCCACCCACCCAATGATAGAGTTGACTGCGACGTCCTGTATAGGATGTGTATTTAACTTTAAGTAAACAGTCACCATATGATTAACCGTTTGATATACAAACATAAGACATCATAACCAAACAACTTCATTTGCTACTTACGGGCATAGGACAATTCTCGTGGTCTGGAATCTCGAGTTCTCCTGTCTCGCTGGTTATTCTGTAAATTTTCATTCTTACGCGCTTGGAAATTCGCAAAAAGCAACCTCTCCCAGAATACAGCACTCAAAATCACTTACACAAAACGCTCTTAGGTTTAAGAATATGTAACTCAGTTCTCTGCTGTCCAAGTGTTCTACACGGCAAGGTATATAGACAGAAATGACAGTTCTCTGCGGTAAAGATTATTGTCTATAAATTCCCGTGTAAAATCAACGAAAAACACGCACTGTAAGAACGTCTTCAGTTATTTCAATGTCCTTGAATTAACTATATGTAACCTACACAATGAATAATAAATTAGCGTCTTGTTAACTATACAGATTACATTTATATATTATTTATAGCCGTGTGCTTTCTCTGAGAAGCCTCGGTGATGTCAATCTGGTTATGACGGTTGACTTAACCTTAAATGTCCAAGTCACGTCTGGTTCTATTCTGAGAATTTCCTGTTTAAGCTAGCACACTCAAAACTGTTAAATTTAAGCCAGACCCGACAACGCCGGTCATGGAGGGTCGGAAATTATGAATTCTACATATTTCCAAATTTAGAAAATGGACAGTTAAACACAAGAACGGAGCCCAGGTGTAAAAATAAGATTAAGAGACAACGGAAACCAGGTTGAAATAGGGACCTGGTTTGGGTCTGTGATGTAGTAATTAAAAAATTAGTCGTATATCCTTTACATGACGTCGCAGTCAACCCCAGCATTTCTTGGTTGTTTGTAATTTCTTGGCAAGTTTTTGTTCAGTAGTTTCCTGTTGCTGGTCTCCCTGGCCAAGGCGTTAGCGACTTTCTCCGTAATCCCGTATACTCTCGTGAGTAACGTGACGTACGTGAGAATCGGCGGCGGTTCTCTCCGTGTCGGTAATTTACGGGGTATGTGAGCCGGTCGCTCAGAAAGCAATGGCAAACTACTGAGTGTAATCTTGCCAAGAAATCAACAATCAGCTGAAAGATGCTGATGTCGACAGCGATGTCCTGTAAAGGATATGCGAACCAAACAAAAAGTGTTTTGGATCCACCGAGAATTCGGCACTCCTCCGAATAACGGTCCCAAATTATTTATTGCCCGGGAAGGTTAATCCGGTCAACAAATGCCCGCAGAAGTCGGATGTGTCGGCCTATCGGCGCAAGAACGCAGCTCTGCTGTAAACAGGCACAACGCAGTCACATCCGGAAAAAAAATCCGGATGAACGCAGAAGAAGAAATTATTTATTGTCAAAAGTATCCCTCCGTTATTCGGAGGAGTGCCCAGAATTCTAAAATATATTTTAAAAAAAAAATAATAATAAAACATAATGGTGAGAAAAGGAGCTGGTTAACCCCGTTTTCTTCCTCGGATGCGTTTCTGTAAAGACAGGTTTCTGTTATTCCTCTTGATCCCATGGCAGTGTCAATCATCCCCGTTGATCCCCTGGCACTGTTAATTATCTCTGTTGATCTAGTGTGGGTAAGTAAGTAGGTAAAAGCCGGTCTCACTGGCCTAGGTTTTAAACGACTTTCTCCGAAATCCCGTTTATCCGCGTAGGGTAACGCAGCGCGCGAGAATTGGTAGCGGTTCTCGCCGCGTTGGTAACTTACGGGATAAGTGAGCCGGCCGCTTAGAATGCAATGGCAAACTACTGAACTTAATCTTGCCAAGAAATCAACGACAGCGATAAAATGCTGGTGTTGACAGCGATGTCCTGTAAAAGGATATGCGAAGAAAAATAAAGTAGGTAAAAGACCTTAAGATGCATGTGACATATGATGCTAGACTCATAATTTTTAAAATAAACCAACTTCGTGGTCTAATAGACTGCAATGGCTGGGGCATATAGAAAGAATGGAAGATAATAGGGAAACAAAACTCGCTTACACTCAGGAAATAAATGACCGTAGACCCCGAGGTAGACCAAGAAGGCGGTGGAGAGATAATATATATACAGACCTACAAGCACTTGGAATCAACGACTGGCAAGAGAAGGTCCACCAGAGAGACGAATGGAGACGGATTGTATCTGCAGCAAAGAACCTCAATAGCTCGGAACGCTGAAGAAGTAGAACTTCGTGGTGCAGCTCTCGGGGCTACGTGGCTGAGTTTTGTAGCTCTCGGGACTACGTGGCTGAATGGTTAGGGTGCCTGTCTGGAGGTCGAGAGGTCGTTTTTCGGATTATATTATTCGAGGTTGTTTTTTTTCCTCATATCCTTTTTACATAACATCGCTGTCAACACCAGCATTTTACTGCTGTTGTGGATGTCTTGGCAAGTTTACGTTCAGCAGTTTGTTATTCGGTTAACAAGTGAAACTATTTCGGAGACCCATGGTTATGGGTAGGAAAACAATAAGGGGGAAGGGGGGGGGGGGGGTTCGTCCCTGTAGCTTTGGAGTTCGTGTACTATGCGGCGCTTACGACAGGCGGTTAGCTTCTCTCCGAAAAAGACCAAGTTATATGGAATATATCCCAGTGCAATAAAATCAACCATCTTGCCTTTAGTCCTTTTTAAAAGTTGCTACTGGATAGGGGAGGGGGCGGGGGTGGAGAGAATGCGAAACTTAAAGAAATCACAACCTTTCAAGAAACATTACCGCCGATCCACTAAAGCAGCCTTGCCGAAACATTAATAACAAATAAATCTTCAGATCTTCAATCAGCTGGCTAAAAATAACTTAGGGCTTCAATTTTTGGCGGGACACAATGAACATCCTTACAGCTGGAGGTTCGTTCAAAACGTCTGTCACGGCAAATCGGCTGGGGCTATTTTTAGATTCGACGTCTGCTCAAACAGAGCGGTACAGACGCCGGTGATTCCCAGACAGCTATCATAGTACACTGGGGCCGCGCGTGAGTCTGTGGGTGATCCCAAATAACATATAGAATGAGATAGAACTGGATATGTGATCTCAAATAACACATAGAATGAGATTGAACTGGGTATGTTATCCCAAATAACACATAGAATGAGATTGAACTGGGTATGTTATCCCAAATAACACATAGAATGAGATTGAACTGGGTATGTTATCCCAAATAACACATAGAATGAGATTGAACTGGGTATGTGATCCCAAATAACACATAGAATGAGATTGAACTGGGTATGTAATTTCAAATAACATATAGAATGCTGTGATGTCGGTTCCTAAATCAATCAATCAATCAATCAAATAACATATAGAATGAGAGTGAACTGGGTATGTGGTCTCAAATAACATATAGAATGAGAGTGAACTGAGTATGTGATCTCAAATAACATATAGAATTAGACTGAACTGTGGTATGTGATCTCCCAAAAAAAAAAAAAAAACATATAGAAAGACTGAACTGTGGTATGTGATCTCAAATACCATATGCAATGAGACTGAACTGCATATGCGATCTCACATGTATGTAAATAATTATACTGAACTGTTTTTCCTAGGAAGATTTACCGACTCTGTTCATTGGTGACCAAGATTTTTCTACGTGGGAATAATGCATGTCTAAGGAGGTCAGAAGCTGACAATTGAGATTAATGGGAATATTTCCATGTCGAGTTTTTCATGTAGTTGTATCCGTGTGTGTGTTTGTTTGTATGCTGACGAAGGTTTTGGCCGCAACGTTCATTTTGTTACTCGTGATCAAGTTCTAGTAAAGTTTACCTTTCTGTCTACATATTGTTTGTGTGTGTTTATGTGACTTATTCATTGTATGTATCAACAGGAAGAACTGCACAGTTTATCAATAGGGAGAAATTCAATATGTATAAATGCCAAGAAATGTACTATGTATCACTACACAGAACTGCACTATGTATCCATAATGAGTACTGCACTATATATCAATAGAGAGAGCTGCACTCCTTGTCAATAGGGAGATGTGAACTGTGTGCCATACGGTCAATGAGAGTTGTCTATGTCAGGAGATCACTAAGCACTATAAGCATGACTTAATGTCAGCATGGACAACTGAAGCTGAGTAATGAGGTAGAACAACCAGGAAATGACACTCCACCGTGAAGTAAACAGCAATGAACATGATGCTGAGTAATGAGGTAGAACAACCAGGAAATGACACTCCACCGTGAAGTAAACAGCAATGAACATGATGCTGAGTAATGAGGTAGAACAACCAGGAAATGACACTCCACCGTGAAGTAAACAGCAATGAACATGATGCTGAGTAATGAGGTAGAACAACCAGGAAATGACACTCCGCCGTGAAGTAAACAGCAATGAACATGATGCTGAGTAATGAGGTAGAACAACCAGGAAATGACACTCCGCCGTGAAGTAAACAGCAATGAACATGATGCTGAGTAATGAGGTAGAACAACCAGGAAATGACACTCCACCGTGAAGTAAACAGCAATGAACATGATGCTGAGTAATGAGGTAGAACAACCAGGAAATGACACTCCACCGTGAAGTAAACAGCAATGAACATGATGCTGTGGGATCAAAAGCAATTAGGCCCATTATCCTATTATATCAACAGGACGTATTAACATTATGTCAAAGAAACAGCAGGAATAATTAATTAAATGAAATCAGCAAGAATAATTAACATAATTTCATGAGATCATAAGGAATAATTAACATTATGCCAACAGATTAACGGTAGATTCGAACTTTTAAACACAACATGGGATCCCAGGTGTCCCCAAGCCTAAAATGGGTACTGGGAAATGTCTTGCAAAGTAAAGGTGGTCAATATGATACTGACCACGTACATATGATACTGACCACATACATATGATACTGACCATGTACATATGATACTGACTACGTACATATGATACTGACCATGTACATATGATACTGACCACATACATCGCCAAGTGCCAATTGGTTTATAAACATGTGGGTGGTATAGCACCATATGCCAAATGCACATTAAGAAGAGTCTTTTATCTGCTTACTTACCTACATGGGCTCAACAAGGATAATTAACACTATGCTATGGGCTCAACAAGGATAATTAACACTATGCTATAGGCTCAACAAGGATAATTACCACTATGCTATAGGCTCAACAAGGATAATTAACACTATGCTATGGGATCATCCATCCACCATGTGCCATGCTGGTAAGCGTGGGCGGTCATGATTCGCCATTTCATTCGATCACCAGAGTCGTGGACCAGCTCAGTGTTCATGTCTCTACCATTCCACGTGGTCAAGCCATCCAGGTATTTACTTCTCTGTCTTCCCCTTGTTCTCTTCACCTCGATCTTGCCAGTTGTCACCAAATTCTCCAATTTATTTCTTCTCATAACATGCCCAAAAATTGTGACTGTCAACGTATAATTTCTCTAATCAATTTACGATTTTCATTTGTTTCTTGTAGCACTTGGTCATTGGTTTGTCTGTCTGTCCATGGTATTCTTTGCATTCTCCTCAGAAACCACATTTCCACAGCCATAAGATGTTTTTCAGCTTGACTGCTCATTGTCCACGCTTCACATCCATACAAAAGTACAGGCTCTATGTAGCACCTCAACACTCTTTTTCTCGTTTCAATTGACATTTTATTTATTGGTCAGTATGTCTTTCATCTTGCTAAAAGCTACTTTCGCCATGGCGATTCTTGTTCTAATCTCTTCAAGGCATCTCCCATCAGATTTTATTACTGTTCCGAGATAACTGTACCGATTCACTTGTTGAAGAATATTCCCATTTACCTGTATATTACATTGTGATATTTCTTTCTTCCAAGTGACGACCATAATCTGTGTCTTCTTACAATTTAATTCTAACCCTAGTTGTTCACTGTATGCAACAACCGCATCTACTAATTGTTGCAGATCCTGCTTATTGTCTGCAATCAATACTGTATCATATGCATATCTAATATTATTGATGTTTTGTCCCCCTATGATGATTCATTCCATTTATATCTTCTACATTTTTGAAATTAGTTTCTCTGTGCAGGGAAAAAAGATCTGGAGATATTACATATCCCTGTCTCACACCTATCTTAATAGGCTGATATTGATCCACTCTATTATCAATCCTTATGGCAGCTTGTCATTTCCAATATATGCTTTTATAAGTCTGTCTTTCCCATCAATTTATAGATCTGCAAGCATCTCTACCATGTTGACATGTCTAACTCTATCGAAAGCCTTTGTGTAGTCAATAAAGCAAAGATGTATATCTTTGTTTATTTCTATAGAACGTTCAATTACTGTTCGCAGCATATACACAGCATTTACTTTACCCTTATCTTCTACAAACCCACATTGTTCTTCTCCTATTTCAGGTTGTATTTTCTTCCTAACTATTTGCATGATAATATTTTGCAAAATCTTCGTGATGTGGCTCATTATACCACCAAATAAACTGAGATGAAGGGTGCCATATGGTGTGTCACAAAAGATACCTGTTTACACAATGCACGAGATTAATATTTGTGATGAAATATAATATAAACGGATACGTCTGTTGTGTTGCCTCTGAGATGACATGCGTGGGAAGAGCTGCATTAGAAAACACTGGCGCCAACAGAAAACATTGGCGCCACAAGAAAACCCTGGCGCCCCGAGAAAACACTGACGCCACGACAACACAGTGGCGCCACTAGAAAACACTGGTGTCAAGAGAAAACACTGTGCCGAGAGAAAGTCAAGAGAAAACACTGTGCCGAGAGAAAACATTGGCGCCACGACAACACACTGGCGCCACGAGAAAACACTGGAGCCACGAGAAAACAGAGGCGCTACGAGAAAACATTGCTCCCAAATTTCGGCGGGGTCTTGAAACTACGGTACCAACCGTACCATACCTAACATTTAATCAAAGCTGAAGGTTATCCCATGATAAATATTGAAATTGAGATGCGAAGTGGTTATCCATCACATAACCTAGGCCAAGGGTACACTGAGGTGAGGTGGCTGGTTACAGTCCTCACATAATTCTTTACCCAGGTAATTCCACAAACACACGGAAAACCTAAAAGGTGACAATTTTAACAGATTAAAAGCCAAACAAAAAGTAGGTCTTAACCTAACAAAAAAGTAGTGTTGATACTAAATAAAATAGGCTTGAAAATAGGCTTGAACATAACAAAAAGTAGGTTTTAACATAATAGAAAGTAGGTTTGAACCTAAAAAATTGAGATTTGAACCTAACAAAAAGGTAGGTTTGAACCTAAAAAAGTAGGTTTGAACATAACAAAAAAAAATAGGTTTTAACCTAACAAAATAGTAGGATTGAACCTAACATAAAGTAGGCTTGAACCTAACATAAATGAATGGCAGAAAATGGGAAGTAAGGGTGTGTCACAGTTATGACTTACAAGTTGTTAATATGGTAGGAGACATATATTGTATTTGATATCAAATTAAAGGGGGTTGCATACGGAAAATAAGCGAATATAAGCCCACGGCAGATACGGGAAGATGATTAAGATTATCAATCATCTCTTGAAACTTAATCAATTAATGATCGTTCTCACCCCCCCCCCCCCCCCCCCCCCCCCGGAGCCTACTGTTCAGACACAACAATCCTTACTGAGAATAGAACCGGGACCAATGAGTTGAAAAGCACTTGCATTAATTATTCTCCCACCATGGCGCCATTAATTTATGCGGCACGTATACACGAGAGTTAAATTCTATCACAAATATAACACGTATAAATGAGAGTTAAATTCTATCACAAATATAACACGCACAAATGAGATTAAAATTCTATCACAAATTTAACACGTATAAAAGAGAGTTAAATTCTATCACAAATAAATATAGCACGTATAAAAGAGATTTAAATTATATCACAAATATACCACGTATAAAAGAGAGTTAAATTCTATCAGAAATATAACACATAAAAGAGAGTTAAATTATATCACAAATATAACACATAAAAGATAGTTAAATTCTATCACAAATATAGCACGTATAAACGAGATTTAAATTCTATTACAAATATACTACGTATAAAAGAGAGTTGAATTCTATCACAAATATAACACATTAAAGAGAGTTAAATTATATCACAAAAATAACGCATGTTACAATCGAACGAAAGAAGAACAATATTAAACAACCACAAGATACAATGTCCGGCACTGAAATACGATATCCCTACTACTACTACTACTACTACTACTACTACTACTACTACTACTACTACTACTACTACTAGTACTACTACTACTATACTACTACTACTACCACAGAACGCGGAAGTTGTAATGTTGTATAAGACCTCTCTTATTTCCTAACTCCCTGCAGAATCACAAACGAAGTCTTTGTCCAGTATAGCTAAGTTAATGAAACCAACACAGAACCGCCGTAACGATACCTTCGAGATAAAGCGGAGCTGTGAAACAAAAGTTCTCAACTACTGTATTTATTTCGATTACCAAGAAGAGGTACGTCATTCCGTCGAATGACTGAAACCTACCGGATTTATTTATAACCGTACAGAGATTCCCGCTGCCTTTGTACCAAGATTATCCCTTGAGATTATGAGTCAGGATAGTCACGTGACGGAGTAAGTGTGTGTACCCGGCGTGTAGAAGAGTTGGAACACTCCTGGTCTGGTCTAGCCCCGGGTGTTACACACACAACACGCTTAGCAGAGGAGGAGAAGACACAGCTGCACGTTTCATCACGGGTTCCGACAGGTGAAAACACAAGAAAATGGGTGTGCTGTTTCTATCTCGCTCTTTGACGTCAGTAAAATCCACTGGTGTAGTTTCGAGGTGAAACAAAAATACAAACCATGAAAATTGTACTTGAGGATTGCAACAGGATTTCTCTTTTTCTGTAATTTACGATACGGAACAAGCTGATGGTAGTAAAGCGGGTGGCAGCCGGAAAAAAATTTGACGATTTTTAAAGTTCTGAAGCAGGAACCTGTTACATAAGACGTTTAAAGGTGAGAGGGTGGACTTTATTGCACCGGGTTTTATCCCATATGGCTCTTTCCGCAGGGCGGCCGGTCGATAGCGTCGCGCAAAGTACGAACTCCGTAGCTCCAGCGATGAGCTTCAGGAGTTTCCAAAACTTGCACTCGTGAACTAAATGATACAGTACGGAATCAAATCCGCACCTTTGGAACGCGAACACCCCCACGGGAACCTACTATGGGCCTATGATGTGTAAGGACGAGCACATTTTGTAGGCCTGAATGCAAGGAAGAATAGTGGCCAGGTTTGACCTCTCTCAACGGACGGTGGACGTCGAACTCTTGTCCGACTGTGCTCATGACATTCTCAGGGCTTCCCCTCACAAAGGTGACACATAGACATGATTCCAACCACAACTTCAAGACAACCATCCTTGAAGGTTAACCCGGTAATCAAATGCCTAAAGTAGTCAGATGTGTCGGCCGAAAGGCGCAAAAATCGCAGCTCTGCTGTAAACAGGCACAACGCAATTTCGTCCAAAACAAACATTCATGACGAACGAAGAATAAGACGAAGAAGAAGAAGAAGAAGAAGAAGAAGAAGAAGAAGAAGAAGAAGAAGAAGCAGTAGTAGTAGTAGTAGTAGTAGTAGTAGTAGTAGTAGTAGTAGTAGTAGTAGTAGTAGTAGTAGTAGTAGCAGCAGCAGCAGCAGCAGCAGCAGCAGCAGTAGTAGTAGTAGTAGTAGTAGTAGTAGTAGTAGTAGTAGTAGTACGTGAGCAATTTGCATCAACTTTGAGATGTTCTAATGTAATAAACCGCGTAAGTCAAAACGTTTGAAAAGCGATTCAGAGGCGTAGACACATTTCTTTGAATATGGTAAATAAATCAGACAATTCTCGTTATGTAAACCACGTGCCAGGAGACGGGAGATCAGTTTTCCAATTATTAAGGGAGAATGTATGAGCACACTGATGGCAAGAATAATTGAAGAAGATGTGTTGATTGCAACGCACGACGGCGCACGGCAAGTGAATAGATAGATTTGAGGGGGAAATAATCACGGTATATGATGCATAACACGAATCCAGTGGTTGGTATTAACATGGTGATCATTCCGATATATGATGACGCCAAAATATTTTTAGAAGAAGCAATTATAGAACGGCCATCTCGTTAGAATGCAACACCATCAACTACCAGCAGTGGTGATGCATCAACGAAGATCTGATACGAGAGCAAGAGAACGCCCGAGAAGAAAATGAGTTGCGACATCAATACAATTGTACAATCACACGAAATTACACCATCCAGTGCCATCCATTGGGCGCTGGTAGGTCAACAGTTCCGACGCTTGATGGTAAAAGTGGAAGAAGTTGATGATGAATTATAGAATCTAGTGGGAATTCGCTGAAGACTCCCAGAGAACGCAACAGGTTATAATATCACATGTTTAATACACTGATGATAGGAGACAGGATGAATGTAACTGTGGAACTGGTAAAATTGCAGCTAAACATTTGTTGTAAGAGTGTCCAACATATCCAGAACAGATGAAGCTATCTTGGCCTACACCCGCTTCATTTGATGACATTTGAGGACTCCACGGAGGTGTCATCTGATGATAGGAGACAGGATGAATGTAACTGTGGAACTGGTAAAATTGCAGCTAAACATTTGTTGTAAGAGTGTCCAACATATCTAGAACAGATGAAGCAATCTTGGCCTACACCCGCTTCATTTGATGACATTTGAGGACTCCACGGAGGTGTCATCAAGCTCACGTTAAATGCTGTTTTCGTTGAATATATTCATACTGACATCGGAAGGTGTAGGAAACTCTAACGAATCAAGAGGTCATGGATAGGCATTGACACTGGATAGGAGAACACTTGTTGATGGTATCACTAGAGGGTCCTTTCCCTAGAGTCTAGAGGACAAACGGAATAGAAAAAGACACAAAACACACGGAGAAGAGGACTACGGACAGTGATATGTGGAGGACAAGGAAGGATTTGCAGGAGTTGGCAAATGGTGGGAGGAGTTGGCAAATGGTGGGAGGACTTGGTGTTATGTGGTTAAGGGTTTATGCTCCGTTAGAGGATAAAATAGAACAACAACAACAGCAGAAGAAGAAGAAGAAGAAGAAGAAGAAGAAGAAGAAGAAGAAGAAGAAGAAGAAGAAGAAGAAGAAGAAGAAGAAGAAGAAGAAGAAGAAGAAGAAGAAGAAGAAGAAGAAGAATTCCCATGGCTCATGTTTTACATGTCGCAAGAAGAAGAAGAAGAAGAAGAAGAAGAAGAAGAAGAAGAAGAAGAAGAAGAAGAAGAAGAAGAAGAAGAAGAAGAAGAAGAAGAAGAAGAAGAAGAAGAAGAAGAAGAAGAAGAAGAAGTAGAAGAAGAAGAAGAAGAAGAAGAAGAAGAAGAAGAAGAAGAAGAAGAAGAAGAAGAAGAAGAAGAAGAAGAAGAAGAATTCCCATGGCTCATGTTTTACATGTCGCAAGAAGAAGAAGAAGAAGAAGAAGAAGAAGAAGAAGAAGAAGAAGAAGAAGAAGAATTCCCATGGCTCTTGTTTTACATGTCGCTCATCAATCTTCCAGTTCCTTCCATCCCAGAGTTATCCATCTAGTGCCGCTCTCTTTAATCCTATATATCTCCCAGTGGTACATGCGTGTATACTTGATATATACATTGGTTATCAATTCCTCTGTTGCCCATGGCCTTCTATTATTCCTTTTAGTGTTTCACCATGCCTGATTATCTGTCCGTCTGGTCTTTTCTCAGAGTCCTGGTTGTTGATGAGATCTTCTGGTCACTCCCTAAAATACCATTCTCTCCAGGCCATGATGATCTGTCTGTTCTTCTGCATTGTACACACGATTACACAGTGTCGCGACCTCATCTGCATTATCATGTACCAATACCCAACCCAGCGGTGCAGTCTCAGCCAATCTGTCGGCCTGTTAGTTTCCCACCATACCAGTATGTCATTGTATTGTTAACTTTTCAATGTAGCTAATTTTACCATTCTTCAGTAGCACCACATATAGCACTCACAACCAACCGACCGATCGACCGACCGACCGGTCAACCAATTAACCACAGCAGCCTTACTGGACTAAATCATAATCTTATCCATTGGATGCGTGTATGGGTTCTCTTGGTGCTAAAGCAGCATTTTATGTATTGTAAGCGTATATGTGATTTTGCTGTTCAAAAACAAGATGTATCCATAGCCAGTATGTAGAGATTCTACATGCCCTACACGGAATCTATGTAGAGAATCTACTTGTGCTACAACATCAGCTTATCCACGGGATGTATGTAGAGAATCTACTTGCACTAAAACATAGCCTTATCCACATCTCTGTACACTAAACCAACATTTTATCTCCCTAAACATCCAGACTCGCCGATGTACGAACACGAAAAAAACATTCTAAAGGAAACAAAAATATCATTATGTGGCTTATTTCGAACCCCCAGACTCTCAAAGGGCAAATATGCACGCCACAAGCCAACGGGATCAACTATTCAAGTTCAAAGAATTGAATAACAACTCCAAGCCGGCAAGATGTTAATGACTCTAATCGAAGCTATGGAGATGAAAGAGCTGGTAAATGTCCCTTTCTAACTGCTAATAAATTCCAAACCAAGTTCCCCGGAATGAAAGGCAAACTGGCAGTCTAATTTAAGCAGAAGCTGATGGCTGAAACTCTGAATGCACCCTCCATGCAAATATTTGAAGTCTAAAATTAGTTCACTGTTGGCCATAAATAGAGATTTTGGGTCATGAAATTTCCAGGGGTAAATTTGGTCGCGAAATCTAAACTGCACCCGCTTGTTATTTTTGCATATTGATATTTGCGTGAGGTGATGACATTCCAAAGAAGCCGAACTTAACGGGCAGATCCGATTTAACAATGGTCAGGGGAAGGGTGGTATGAATGTGTGCGGGTGTTTCTCTGTGTAAAGCGAGGAAAGACAAAACAGAATTGGCCAGAGGATCGACTTCATTGTAAAACGACAGCTAAACATTTGTTTCAGGATTTTCCAATATGTGCACAACAGAAAAGATATTTTGGCCTATCCCCGCTCCATGTTAGTAATGGGACACGCCGTGGTGTAGTAATTAGATGCTCGCCTGACAGGCCCGGAGGTTATCGATTTGATCCGGATCAGCACGGATTCGAATTTTTTTTTAACTATCGTGCATTCTCATATCGACCCATCCTAAAACTGGTACCAGACAATATCTCGGGAAGACAAGGTAGGCAGGGCGATACTGACCACATTTCACCCTTCCCCCGGTTGCAGATTGGTCTATAAAATAAGGCTATAGTGCCAAATAATCCATGTGCCATTACGCGTGCAAAAGGGTCCTTACTCTTTTTATTTTATAATAGAATGTCGTGTGTGTGTGTGCGTACGTGCGTGCGTGTGTGTGTGTGTGCGCGCGCACACATGATAGCTATGGTTGTGACCAAGGAACTTAGAAAGCTTATTTTTTTCATTTTCCTCACGTTCCATGGCTTAACTCTTTCTCTGCCAAGCGCCCTTACATCGCCACAGTTGACCGACGGTGACGGCCGTGGGCCCTTTAAACGCCACATTATAAACAGTGGTTTATTTGATACATTTCTGCTACATTCCGCAATTTTAAGTGACGGTAAATTGAAAATTCACACACCTGGAACATTTCCTTTTCGGCATTGTAAGGTCCAACTTTCGCATGCATTGGTTTTTGTGAGTTTTTTTTTTTTTTAGTTTTAAACTAGTGTTAAGTAGTTTGTTTTGGTTTTTCACAAATGACAACACCCTCGGGTATGCGGTCTTGTAGACTTACATCAGATCAAGCTAGATATTATATTTATTGTGATTTCAAGGACTTTGTGAAATATACTAAAACTGAAACCACGTGCAGTATTCAGTTAGTCAGATTATTTCGTAGTAATGGAAAACACCACTGAAAGCGAAAGTTTGTCATAATATGATGACACATGTCGAATTATGAATGCGCTAATAGGCCACATATATGCTCCTAAATTTGTTTTGCCTATCACTAACTCCTAGGCCAAGAAATATGGCAAGTTTAAAAGAATAATAATATAAGTAAATAGAAAATAGTGTTTGTAGTCTTCTTCTCAGTACAATCTGAGTGGTTTGTTACTGACATTTTCCATTTTGTGCGAAAATTATGTGCTTCAAAATATTATGTTTTTAAGTATGTTTTATTGCTGTTGTGGTGCAGTTCTTGTGATATTATTGAACAAAAGTGGTGTGTGTAACAGTATTCGGCAAATTTAACTGGATTAGCTGCTTTTGATTATAAATAACGAATTGGTAAGTGAAATTTTAAAATAACTTTGACCTTTTTAATTTCAATTGTTATCACTAAACCTCTCATTATTGTCATAATATTTCTAACCTATCATTAATTATTAACACTGTTATGTTCCTTGTGCAGTCCTCTTTAATTTGATATATAATACAATATATCTGCTACAATTTTAACCATTTTAAAAACATTATTTTGACACACCCCTACTTCCAATTTTCTGCAATGAATTTCTGTTTGGTCAGGACCCAATTTTTGTTTGGCACAAAAAGCGGGAACCAGAATTCAACACTATCTTTCTGAAGAACATCTGCTATCTGTTGCAGAAGTCTTTGTACACCAGAGTTTAGGTTCGCATGTGGCTCATGGCAGTCAGAAATGGCATTGGATCTACTGGTGGAGGCAACAGATCTGAAAGATGCAATCTAATGAAGAACAGACACACCATCATTGTCTGGTGTGAATGGTGTGACAGAGAGTGACCACAAGATCTAGCAGAAACTCAGTTCTCCAAAGAAAAATCTGGGCGGACACATAATCAGACTCCAACTGGTACCATTAGTACTGGAACTATTTGCTGGTTGTTGAAGATGAAGTCGGGGGGAGTATTTGAATGTCCCTAGTGTTGAGATGTCAGTTTTTGGCGTCCCGAGTGTTGATATGTCAGTTTTTGGCTCAATTCACATCAGTTCAACTTAACGATGCGGCCTTTGAGCTTCGGTCTTTCCAGCGCATGTACCGTCATGGGTACTTTAATAAATTGATGAGATACAGGTGTGCTGGCTGGTGGCAGCTTCCTGTATGTGGTCTAAAGATGATGTTTTGTTCTTCATACTGGAGAAATAACAGAGAAGTCTTCTTCTTCTACCTTCTTCTTCTTCTTCTTCTTCTTCTTCTTCTTCTTCTTCTTCTTCTTCTTCTTCATCATCATCATCATCATCATCATCATCATCATCATCATCATCATCATCATCATCATCATCTTCTTCTTCTTATTTTTCTTCTTCTTCTTCTTCTTCTTCTTCTTCTTCTTCTTCTTCTTCTTCTTCTTCTTCTTCTTCTTCTTCTTCTTCTTCTGCTGCTTCTGTTGTTGATTTTGGTAATGTTCCCCTTTATCCTCTACTGGATCATAAGCCCTCAGCCACCTAACACCAAGTCCTCCCATCAAAATTAGTTTGAGAGTCACTGTTGTAAACGGTTCTGACTCATACAGCCGTTATTTTAATTTTAATAAGACATCTACCAGGCATATCGCTTGCATATCTGTGACACCTCCTGTCATAGGTGGGGGTTACTGTTGCCTTGACCCGCGGCAGAAACAGGTGGTGAAAACTAGTGTCTCAAACGTCAGTATGACGTGGCAGCAATGATGAATTGTTTGCGATGAACTAGTTGAGACGCCAGGCTCTCATACATTGTGTGGCGTAGTTGGTTTATCGTCTGTTGCCCTTAAACCCCCATAGGGTCATACGACCTCAACCAATTTACTCCAAACCGGTTCTATCCTTAGCTTCCCCATACACACCTTATGGGGAAGCTAAGGTAATGGTGGGTCAGGCCTCCCACTATTATTCATTTCTGTCGCTACTTCACTTCTTTACATGTTTCAGGTCTTTCTATATTTCTTTTCCCCTGCGGATTCCTACCCCCTTACTATAGTCTGTCCAGAAATGAATGCCTTCATTCACGATCAATTATTTTGAAAACTGATTGTTGCATCGTGATGAAATTTTTCCTGCCGCCTTATATTTACCCCCCACCCAAAGAATATGTCTTTGATAGGTCCAAAAGCAATTTAAATCATGGAAAGCGGCCACATTTCTTTGATGTTTTGGTGAAATACTAGTGATTTCTCGCCAACAAACTTGTTTTACAGTATTGCCCCGCCAGTTCGGATGACGACACAAGGATCTACGCGAGGCACTTCTCATAAGGCCAGTCCCATGTCCCACGAGAAAATTAACTATTCAGCGCTAATGTTTCCGTGTGAAGATGTAAAACATTTAATAACATGCACTTCATCTCTGTCCCGTAAATTATATACCGCATTTAAACAAACATTGAAATCTGCTGTACAATCTCCAGAGCAATAATTTTATACACGGTTGTATAAGGCGTGAACTGCATGTTCATAAAAATGACGGCCTGTGGGTCGTTGAACTAACTGGGTTGTCTTATGCAGTAATGTGTGGCTGCTGGTTTTCTAGTGACTGCTGCTTCCTCCGAGGATGAACTGTATTTTTCGTGGCGGACTTTTGTGTTGACATTCTGGCAGGGGCCTTATGCATAGTATACATGTGCGGGCTGTTGGTTTGTCCTGTCTACATCATGAACAACAAGCAGCTGTCAGAGTAGCCGGTGAAACATCAAACTAGTTTGAGGTGCCAAAGGGAGTAATAAAGGGCTGCATTCTCTCCCCATACACCATCATCATCCAGTGCCTTGCCGGTTGCGTGGGCAATCATGTCTCCAAAAATTACGATCTCCAGCGTTATGGATCAATTCATGTGTTGACTCCCTTCCCTACCATGACATAAAGACTATCAAGAATCTTCTCACGCTGTCTCCCACTATCTCTCTTTTCTCAAATCTTTTCGGTTGTCACAATATGTTCCCGTCTTTGTCTTCTCGTGGCATGGCCAAAATACGATGTTTGCCTCCTTCCGATGTTTGTGATAAGTTGTCTTTGTCACTCAGTTTCCCTCAAAATGTCCTGATTGCTAATTTTCGCTGTCCAATTAATTTTCAACGTTCTCCTAGAAAACCAAATCTCCAAGGCTTTCACTGATTTATTCGCCTGTTTAATAATTGTCCAGGATTCGCAACCGTATGTTAAAACTGGTTCTATGTAGCATGCAAGAACATTTTTTTTTCTAACTTTAAAGGACAGTGACAGTAGTAGGTTACGTTGTAACTAAGTATTATTTCTGGATTGTGGTGCTGGATTGACCCCAATCCAGCTGGATTGGGGTTAGGGGTTAGGGGTTAGGGGTTAGGGGTTAGGGTTAGGGGTTAGGGTTAGGGGCTAGGGGTTAGGGTTAGGGTTTAGGGTTAGGTTTTTTTTTGTCTGCTCCTAATTATACTTTCTGGATTGACCTCGCTGGATTGACCCCAATCCAGCTCGGGCCCAGGGCGGTTTAAGTAGGGTTGGGTATCTGGGTCATATGTAAGGGGCGATAATTCTAATAGAAGGCATGTTTTTCTAAGGGCAGATAACTGTGTGTGTGTAATATTTTAACTAATTTTAAAAAATAAAATAAAATTAAACAACAACCAAAGGCGCTCGGGGGCGGGCGGCGGGCGCAGGAGCAAGCTCGACCGATCGGTCGCGTGGAGCGGTCGACCCCAGTAAAACAGTGTCTTGTAGTACCCAAGTGGCCAGTCATTGCTGAGTGATCACTAGTCCGGTTATTGACGAGTACTGTGGTGGGGGTTAGGTGGGTCGAAGCCTCGAGCCGCGCCGGGTGTCATATGAAAATTATAATAAGTAAAAAGGTATATATGGCGTGTATATGATCTGTAGTGGGTCGTAGTGGCTTATAAACTATCATCATATAGATTAAACCTCTTCAAATGAACACTTTAAAACAGTAAAGATGACCGGTAGTAACGGATGTAAGGGGCATGGCTTAGTGTTATTCGTTGTTAAGGAGTAGGTGAGAGGAGAATTAGCTAGAGAAGTGCTTCTGAACTTTTTAAAGGGGTGAGCGAGTGGCGAAGTGGCTAAATGAATGCGCCCGTTCCTTGGTAAGAGCCAAGGTGATCGAGTGGAGAAGTGGGTAAATAATGGCATGGGGGTCTACCACTGACACATTCAACGCATAATGGTGGCGTCGGTAGTCAGAAGACCTAGGATATTTTCATTATATGTCTATTGTAAAGTGGTCGACTGTTTATTATAACGATAGTTTCTATTATCTGTAGAGGATGGGACTTAAATACTATCATCATACCGTTTACAGCTCTTCAAATGAAAACCTTAAAAAGTAAAGATGGCCGATGGTTTTAGTGGGTATGACTTTGTGATATTCGTTGTTAAGGGGTGGGGTGAGTGGATGGGTAACTAGATAAACGCTTCCGAACACTATCATCGGGTTCGAATCCCAGTGGGGTGGTCTAGTGGTAGAAGAAATATTGATAATATTTGGTTACTTAGTTGTGATTTCGAGCTCGGTTGTTATTAATCCGGTTATGTTTAGAAAAGTAGAGGTGGTGTGCTGGTTGCGGAGTATGTTTAGGGGGTACTCCAGACACCGTGGAAGTGACAGGTTCGAATCTCGGAACTTTGTCGTGGGTAAGATTTCCAGTCATCAAGGTGTGGGTGTCGTCGCGGCCACAAGTCCCACCGCTGATGAAAAACACAGGCAGCAGATTTCACCATTGTACCTACGAGTCACAAAATATAAGCTAACTTAACATTCAGAATATGACCTCAACAGCTGTTGCCAAAAATCAATACTTATTCTCATAACGGCTATTCCAGGGGATTATCGTCATCGTAATGACCAAGTCAGGTTAATAATATTTCTTATATCTCCGCCATTGCAAATAGTTCGCGATATTAATAAATGTTCATATAAAGGTTGGAAGGGGAGTAAAAGATTAACACCTATTGTTGGGAAATCCAATAATAATCAATAACTCTACCCTCGATTTTTCTCATAATTGCCGATTGGAGATTATGGGCTAGGTGTATGTGTCCTTATTTAGTTAAAACAGGTGGTATGAGTAGGAGATATCACAAACAGTATCAGCATGTGCCACTCTGATCTTAAATGTCAGTAGTTCGTTATTCTTGTGACATTGAAAACGATTGTGGCTTGAAGACAGATGGTGTACTATGTTATTGGGTGGTGTATATAGATTGACCAGTATGTGAAGTTGATAAGGTCACCCCTGCCAGCGCATCGTAGCTGTGTTGTGACTTGTCGCCTATTACATCCGGGTGTAAAAATAACCAAAAATATTTCACATCAACTCAGACATGCCTCTATATAGCTGCACTGCGAACATGGCTAGCGTCTACTTTAGGAAAGTATCGTGTATCTGTGTATACGGGTTTACCACTGCTTATAGATGTGTGCAGTAGTATTAGAAAGCGACCGTTATGTCTCCATTATCAAAGTATGTTGCCTTACAGAGCTGGTATAGTATCTATGTGTCTGCTACGTTGTATGTTTTGTCATGTTGCCTTGTAGTATTTGGAGGGAGTTTCATGCGGGTGTCTAGTGAACTTTTTAAAAACTATGTCTCAGAATCCACAACGCCACTGGCATTAGAGGCTTTTCAACTTGGCTGCTCATTGACCACGCTTCACAGTCATACTAAAGTACGGGTTCTATGTAGTACTTAAATACTCCTTTTATTTCTCATTACAGTTGTCAACTTTATATTAGTCAGTATGTTTTCCAATTTGCAAAAGACAACCTTCATCACAGCGATTCTTGTTCCAACGCTTTAAAGCCACCTCCTATCAGAAATTTTTTTCTTTCCTTTTATGCTCACGGCTACCGTTTCCCCATTTCAAGCTCCATGTCTCTACTCGTATGCATTAGTGTGGTAGAAGTAAACCGATAACTCACAAGATAGACGTATATTATCACACTGTATATGAACATGTGGGAAACGGCTACATCCGGGCAAAGAGGACGTTGTATCTGTCACATGCGTATGGATACAGCCGAGGCACGTGGTTAAGAGGGATACTACAGGGAAAAAAAACGGTATTATGTTGGCGATCGAACCAGGGGACCTATTTCGTGATGACCACCATGTACGGGAGTGATTCTGCCCCCTCGTCAACAGGGCGTCGGAGGTTTAAAAGGGTGTTCATTCTCTCGCTTTTCTATTTCCGAGTCGTCATAGGGTCACCAAGTAACAGTAAAGAACACGAAACTACTACTACTACCAAGGCCTCTATACACCACAATGCATTTTCGAATATAATATACACAACTATAATCAAGTCATCACAGTATTCAACTAACCCGTTCTCATAGACATAGAGGAGAGATGTGAGCACCGAGGCCAGTTGGGGGAGGTGTACCTTTTACTTAACATCTATCGGGTCATACACCGACGAGTGTTTAGCTATATTTATCATATAATATTACCCGTGAACACAACAAGCTTCCCCGGATCAGTCTTAGGCTTCTCATATAACATGACATATCACGTACCCGCTGTCCTGACCAGCAAAGTTATCGCTTCTCAGAGCAGACATTTACACTTTCATTAATTCTTCTGCCTGGCCAAAGGGGGGTCTTTGCATCTTTCCGCAGAAACCTAGTTCCAATGCTAATATATGTTTTTCAATGTGTCGGCTCATTACCACATTTCACATCCTGACAAAAGTACAGGTTCTATGTTCCACTTCAACAGTCAAATAAGAAAAAATGTTAGCCAAATTATTAAAATGTTGGCCAAATATAGAAATATATCGACCAGACGTATAAAATATAGTAAAATTTGTTAGCCAAACTTATAAAACTCGGGGTCAAAATAAGAAATATCTCAACCAAGCGTATAAGAAATAGGAAAAAGGCTAGTCAAACTAATGAAAATGTTGGCCAAATACAGAAATATCTCGACCAACTTATAAAATGTAGGAAAAAATTGTTAGCCAAACTGACAAAACTGTTAGCCAAAATAAGAAACGTCTCGGCCAACTTATAAAATGTAGGAAAAATTGTTAGCTAAACTGACAAAACAGTTGGTCAAAATAAGAAACGTCTCGACTAACATTATAAAAAGTAGGAAAAATTGTAACCAAATTAATTTAAAAAGGTGACCAAAATAGGAAATATCTCATCCATTCTTATAAAACTTAGGAAAATGTGTTAACCTAATGAGAAAAATATCGACCAATTGAAGAAAAAAGTTACACAAAACTTATAAAACTTAGGGAAATGTGTTAACCTAATGAGAAAAATATCGCCCAATTGAAGAAAAAAGTTACACAAAACTTATAAAACTTAGGAAAATGTGTTAACCTAATGAGAAAAATATTGACCAAGTAAAGAAAAACGTACACCAAACTTCTGAAAAGTAAGAAAATTTGTTAACCAAATGGGAAAAATATTGGCCAAGTGGAGAAATATCTCAACCATACTTATGAAAAGGAGGAAAATGTGTTAACCTAATGAGAAAATATCGCCCAAGTGAAGAAAAAAGTTACACAAAACCTATAAAACTTAGGAAAATGTGTTAACCTAATGAGAAAAATATCGCCCAAGTGAAGAAAAAAGTTACACAAAACTTATAAAACTTAGGAAAATGTGTTAACCTAATGAGAAAAATATCGCCCAATTGAAGAAAAAAGTTACACAAAACTTATAAAACTTAGGAAAATGTGTTAACCTAATGAGAAAAATATTGACCAAGTAAAGAAAAAACGTACACCAAACTTCTGAAAAGTAAGAAAATTTGTTAACCAAAAGGGAAAAATATAGGGGCTAAACTATGAAATATGTTGACCGAACTAAGAAAGTGTGTTAACCTAAGGGGGAAAAATGTTGGTCAAAACATGAAACATCTCGACCAAACTTATAAATATCTCGTGTAAACTTATAAAAAAAAGTAGGAACAAATATTGCTTCTGTAGTTATGTCAAACGTGTCTTGAACTTTTATCTGAACAGACATTTCACAAGACATAATCATCAACGTCAACACTTTCCCTCTTTTACATTACCGAAAGTTTCAACTTATCAGTCCAGAGTATCCACTAAAGAAGCACTTATGCATACTAATCACCCAGCTCTTCACACTCTTGGTTTTTTTTTTTCTTTTTTTTTCTTTTCTAACGCAAAGTGTCTCTGTCTTTCATAGATAGCTTCACAACTTTTCTGTGTAGCACCACTAACAACTCCAAACCTTCGCTTCACATGAGCTCTAATGAAACAGTCATAACAACATTTAGGGCAATCTGTGGCTCCACCTGGGATAGTTTCAATATCATCTGAGTATTCGTCAGCAAAGATCCACTTCCCATGGTTGATATCTTCAACTTTCTATACCACAATGTCTGCTACACTAACCTTCCATTGGTCCATCTTTCAACAATACAAAGAGTGTTCTCGAAGTCTAGCTAACATAACATTGCTTACTTTGTCCACCTCTATCACACTTTGTCATTTTACAGCTGCAATAGCGGCAAGTCTGCAACCAACCAACAGTGTCTGTTATGAAGTCGACCTTTCTTAAAGCCACGTCTGCCTTACTGAACCCTTGAATACCCTCTACCACATCGTCTAACCAACTTTCAACATTTCATACCAAATAACATTAACATTCTCTTTGATTACAGAACAACTGATTTTCTGCTGACTAAGCAGATTTTCCAACCCCGTGGAGATAAATCATATGCCCCCTAACCTACTAGGCGCTATTCTAGACAACGAATATGGTCATCAACCAGCACCCCTAGGCAGAACTTGAAAAAACAACAGAGCTTGGGTTATTGAGACGAATGAGTTGCATTCCTTGGACTACCAGAAAGACATCAAACACAACAAACTCTTTCTTACTAACCCTAACCCTAAGTATACATCAACTAACCCTAACCCTAAACCTAAGTATACATCAACTAACCCTAACCCTAACCCTAACTATACAACAAACTCTTTCTTAAGAGACATAGATACAAACCAGTGTTAGAAATGAAAAAGTAAATTTATGTGATTACATTTTAATTAAAATTTAAAACTAATACATCACACTTTTATTGCGCGCTTCACTTAATATACAGATATAGGGTAAGTATAGGTATAAGTTAGGTATAGGAACATATATCAAGCTTACATCTTGCGCAATAAAAGTGCGATTTATTAGTTTTAAATTTTAATTAAAATGTAATCACATAAATTTAACTTTTTCATTTCTAACACTGGTTTGTATCTATGTCTCTTAAGAAAGAGTTTGTTGTATAGTTAGGGTTAGGGTTAGGGTTAGTTGATGTATACTTAGGTTTAGGGTTAGGGTTAGTTGATGTATACTTAGGGTTAGGGTTAGTAAGAAAGAGTTTGTTGTGTTTGATGTCTTTCTGGTAGTCCAAGGAATGCAACTCATTCGTCTCAATAACCCAAGCTCTGTTGTTTTTTCAAGTTCTGCCTAGGGGTGCTGGTTGATGACCATATTCGTTGTCTAGAATAGCGCCTAGTAGGTTAGGGGGCATATGATTTATCTCCACGGGGTTGGAAAATCTGCTTAGTCAGCAGAAAATCAGTTGTTCTGTAATCAAAGAGAATGTTAATGTTATTTGGTATGAAATGTTGAAAGTTGGTTAGACGATGTGGTAGAGGGTATTCAAGGGTTCAGTAAGGCAGACGTGGCTTTAAGAAAGGTCGACTTCATAACAGACACTGTTGGTTGGTTGCAGACTTGCCGCTATTGCAGCTGTAAAATGACAAAGTGTGATAGAGGTGGACAAAGTAAGCAATGTTATGTTAGCTAGACTTCGAGAACACTCTTTGTATTGTTGAAAGATGGACCAATGGAAGGTTAGTGTAGCAGACATTGTGGTATAGAAAGTTGAAGATATCAACCATGGGAAGTGGATCTTTGCTGACGAATACTCAGATGATATTGAAACTATCCCAGGTGGAGCCACAGATTGCCCTAAAAGTTGTTATGACTGTTTCATTAGAGCTCATGTGAAGCGAAGGTTTGGAGTTGTTAGTGGTGCTACACAGAAAAGTTGTGAAGCTATCTATGAAAGACAGAGACACTTTGCGTTAGAAAAGAAAAAAAAAAGAAAAAAAAAACCAAGAGTGTGAAGAGCTGGGTGATTAGTATGCATAAGTGCTTCTTTAGTGGATACTCTGGACTGATAAGTTGAAACTTTCGGTAATGTAAAAGAGGGAAAGTGTTGACGTTGATGATTATGTCTTGTGAAATGTCTGTTCAGATAAAAGTTCAAGACACGTTTGACATAACTACAGAAGCAATATTTGTTCCTACTTTTTTTTTATAAGTTTACACGAGATATTTATAAGTTTGGTCGAGATGTTTCATGTTTTGACCAACATTTTCCCCCCTTTAGTTAACACACTTTCTTAGTTCGGTCAACATATTTCATAGTTTAGCCCCTATATTTTTCCCTTTTGGTTAACAAATTTTCTTACTTTTCAGAAGTTTGGTGTACGTTTTTTCTTTACTTGGTCAATATTTTTCTCATTAGGTTAACACATTTTCCTAAGTTTTATAAGTTTTGTGTAACTTTTTTCTTCAATTGGGCGATATTTTTCTCATTAGGTTAACACATTTTCCTAAGTTTTATAAGTTTTGTGTAACTTTTTTCTTCACTTGGGCGATATTTTTCTCATTAGGTTAACACATTTTCCTAAGTTTTATAGGTTTTGTGTAACTTTTTTCTTCACTTGGGCGATATTTTCTCATTAGGTTAACACATTTTCCTCCTTTTCATAAGTATGGTTGAGATATTTCTCCACTTGGCCAATATTTTTCCCATTTGGTTAACAAATTTTCTTACTTTTCAGAAGTTTGGTGTACGTTTTTCTTTACTTGGTCAATATTTTTCTCATTAGGTTAACACATTTTCCTAAGTTTTATAAGTTTTGTGTAACTTTTTTCTTCAATTGGGCGATATTTTTCTCATTAGGTTAACACATTTCCCTAAGTTTTATAAGTTTTGTGTAACTTTTTTCTTCAATTGGTCGATATTTTTCTCATTAGGTTAACACATTTTCCTAAGTTTTATAAGAATGGATGAGATATTTCCTATTTTGGTCACCTTTTTAAATTAATTTGGTTACAATTTTTCCTACTTTTTATAATGTTAGTCGAGACGTTTCTTATTTTGACCAACTGTTTTGTCAGTTTAGCTAACAATTTTTCCTACATTTTATAAGTTGGCCGAGACGTTTCTTATTTTGGCTAACAGTTTTGTCAGTTTGGCTAACAATTTTTTCCTACATTTTATAAGTTGGTCGAGATATTTCTGTATTTGGCCAACATTTTCATTAGTTTGACTAGCCTTTTTCCTATTTCTTATACGCTTGGTTGAGATATTTCTTATTTTGACCCCGAGTTTTATAAGTTTGGCTAACAAATTTTACTATATTTTATACGTCTGGTCGATATATTTCTATATTTGGCCAACATTTTAATAATTTGGCTAACATTTTTTCTTATTTGACTGTTGAAGTGGAACATAGAACCTGTACTTTTGTCAGGATGTGAAATGTGGTAATGAGCCGACACATTGAAAAACATATATTAGCATTGGAACTAGGTTTCTGCGGAAAGATGCAAAGACCCCCCTTTGGCCAGGCAGAAGAATTAATGAAAGTGTAAATGTCTGCTCTGAGAAGCGATAACTTTGCTGGTCAGGACAGCGGGTACGTGATATGTCATGTTATATGAGAAGCCTAAGACTGATCCGGGGAAGCTTGTTGTGTTCACGGGTAATATTATATGATAAATATAGCTAAACACTCGTCGGTGTATGACCCGATAGATGTTAAGTAAAAGGTACACCTCCCCCAACTGGCCTCGGTGCTCACATCTCTCCTCTATGTCTATGAGAACGGGTTAGTTGAATACTGTGATGACTTGATTATAGTTGTGTATATTATATTCGAAAATGCATTGTGGTGTATAGAGGCCTTGGTAGTAGTAGTAGTTTCGTGTTCTTTACTGTTACTTGGTGACCCTATGACGACTCGGAAATAGAAAAGCGAGAGAATGAACACCCTTTTAAACCTCCGACGCCCTGTTGATGAGGGGGCAGAATCACTCCCGTACATGGTGGTCATCACGAAATAGGTCCCCTGGTTCGATCGCCAACATAATACCGTTTTTTTTCCCTGTAGTATCCCTCTTAACCACGTGCCTCGGCTGTATCCATACGCATGTGACAGATACAACGTCCTCTTTGCCCGGATGTAGCCGTTTCCCACATGTTCATATACAGTGTGATAATATACGTCTATCTTGTGAGTTATCGGTTTACTTCTACCACACTAATGCATACGAGTAGAGACATGGAGCTTGAAATGGGGAAACGGTAGCCGTGAGCATAAAAGGAAAGAAAAAAATTTCTGATAGGAGGTGGCTTTAAAGCGTTGGAACAAGAATCGCTGTGATGAAGGTTGTCTTTTGCAAATTGGAAAACATACTGACTAATATAAAGTTGACAACTGTAATGAGAAATAAAAGGAGTATTTAAGTACTACATAGAACCCGTACTTTAGTATGACTGTGAAGCGTGGTCAATGAGCAGCCAAGTTGAAAAGCCTCTAATGCCAGTGGCGTTGTGGATTCTGAGACATAGTTTTTAAAAAGTTCACTAGACACCCGCATGAAACTCCCTCCAAATACTACAAGGCAACATGACAAAACATACAACGTAGCAGACACATAGATACTATACCAGCTCTGTAAGGCAACATACTTTGATAATGGAGACATAACGGCCGCTTTCTAATACTACTGCACACATCTATAAGCAGTGGTAAACCCGTATACACAGATACACGATACTTTCCTAAAGTAGACGCTAGCCATGTTCGCAGTGCAGCTATATAGAGGCATGTCTGAGTTGATGTGAAATATTTTTGGTTATTTTTACACCCGGATGTAATAGGCGACAAGTCACAACACAGCTACGATGCGCTGGCAGGGGTGACCTTATCAACTTCACATACTGGTCAATCTATATACACCACCCAATAACATAGTACACCATCTGTCTTCAAGCCACAATAGTTTTCAATGTCACAAGAATAACGAACTACTGACATTTAAGATCAGAGTGGCACATGCTGATACTGTTTGTGATATCTCCTACTCATACCACCTGTTTTAACTAAATAAGGACACATACACCTAGCCCATAATCTCCAATCGGCAATTATGAGAAAAATCGAGGGTAGAGTTATTGATTATTATTGGATTTCCCAACAATAGGTGTTAATCTTTTACTCCCCTTCCAACCTTTATATGAACATTTATTAATATCGCGAACTATTTGCAATGGCGGAGATATAAGAAATATTATTAACCTGACTTGGTCATTACGATGACGATAATCCCCTGGAATAGCCGTTATGAGAATAAGTATTGATTTTTGGCAACAGCTGTTGAGGTCATATTCTGAATGGTAAGTTAGCTTATATTTTGTGACTCGTAGGTACAATGGTGAAATCTGCTGCCTGTGTTTTTCATCAGCGGTGGGACTTGTGGCCGCGACGACACCCACACCTTGATGACTGGAAATCTTACCCACGACAAAGTTCCGAGATTCGAACCTGTCACTTCCACGGTGTCTGGAGTACCCCCTAAACATACTCCGCAACCAGCACACCACCTCTACTTTTCTAAACATAACCGGATTAATAACAACCGAGCTCGAAATCACAACTAAGTAACCAAATATTATCAATATTTCTTCTACCACTAGACCACCCCACTGGGATTCGAACCCGATGATAGTGTTCGGAAGCGTTTATCTAGTTACCCAGCCACTCACCCCACCCCTTAACAACGAATATCACAAAGTCATACCCACTAAAACCATCGGCCATCTTTACTTTTTAAGGTTTTCATTTGAAGAGCTGTAAACGGTATGATGATAGTATTTAAGTCCCATCCTCTACAGATAATAGAAACTATCGTTATAATAAACAGTCGACCACTTTACAATAGACATATAATGAAAATATCCTAGGTCTTCTGACTACCGACGCCGCCATTATGCGTTGAATGTGTCAGTGGTAGACCCCCATGCCATTATTTACCCACTTCTCCACTCGATCACCTTGGCTCTTACCAAGGAACGGGCGCATTCATTTAGCCACTTCGCCACTCGCTCACCCCTTTAAAAAGTTCAGAAGCACTTCTCTAGCTAATTCTCCTCTCACCTACTCCTTAACAACGAATAACACTAAGCCATGCCCTTTACATCCGTTACTACCGGTCATCTTTACTGTTTTAAAGTGTTCATTTGAAGAGTTTTAATCTATATGATGATAGTTTATAAGCCACTACGACCCACTACAGATCATATACACGCCATATATACCTTTTTACTTATTATAATTTTCATATGACACCCGGCGCGGCTCGAGGCTTCGACCCACCTAACCCCCACCACAGTACTCGTCAATAACCGGACTAGTGATCACTCAGCAATGACTGGCCACTTGGGTACTACAAGACACTGTTTTACTGGGGTCGACCGCTCCACGCGACCGATCGGCCGAGCTTGCTCCTGCGCCCGCCGCCCGCCCCCGAGCGCCTTTGGTTGTTGTTTAATTTTATTTTATTTTTTAATATTAGTTAAAATATTACACACACAGTTATCTGCCCTTAGAAAAACATGCCTTCTATTAGAATTATCGCCCCTTACATATGACCCAGATACCCAACCCTACCTAAACCGCCCTGGGCCCGAGCTGGATTGGGGTCAATCCAGCGAGGTCAATCCAGAAAGTATAATTAGGAGCAGACAAAAAAAAAACCTAACCCTAACCCCTAAACCCTAACCCTAACCCCTAGCCCCTAACCCTAACCCCTAACCCTAACCCGTAACCCCTAACCCTAACCCCTAACCCCTAACCCCAATCCAGCTGGATTGGGGTCAATCCAGCACCACAATCCAGAAATAATACTTAGTTACAACGTAACCTACTACTAGTGACTTATTGCGCAAAACGCTTGTCATATTTAACATATACGCATAAATGTGATAAAAACGTCAACCATGATGAGACCAGAGACATTTTTGGCCCATTTATCATTGGTGGAAATCCTGTTCCGAAACTTAGACATGCAGATGACAAGGTTCTTCTCTCAAGTGGTGCTAGAGGATTATAAGAGTTAACGCGGTCTGTCCAGTGACACAATGAAAATCAGAATCTTTGTCTACACTTACATAACACAAAAATTATACGGACAATGAAAGGTGCGAATCCATGCACAAGAAATGTATCCGTGTACAATAAAGCTATCCGAGTATAACCAAGGTTATTCGTATACAATAAAGGTATTTAAGTATAAAGAAGATGATACGCATACAATACAGATATCCTTGTGCAATGAAAATATCCGTGCACCAGAGGGATATCGTTGTGCGATAAGGAGCTACTGAAATACAATTGAACAGAAATCAACCTGAGATTTGTTACATCGTCCTGCGAAGGATCTGCAACTTTCTCTTCTTTTAATGAAGTAAAGTTTTCCATGTACAATACAGAGTACAGAACGGCAATAACAACAAAAAAACAGACAGCGACAAGAACAACAAAAACAGACAACGACAAGAACAAAAACAAAATCACACAGCGACAAGAACAACAAAAACAGACAACAACAAGAAGAACAACAAAAACGGACAACGACAAGAACAACAAAAACACAAAATACCAACAACAACAAAGACACAAAATACCAACAACAGCAACAACACACAATGCCAACAACAACTAAAACACACAACGACGACAAAACTATACAAATACAACAACAGCAAAATGACACGACGACGACGACGACTACCACAGCAACAAGTAACGACAACAACAAACATATACAACGGCAACAACAACAAAAACACGCAACGACAACAACAACAAAAACACGCAACGACAACAATAAAAACAGACACTGGCAACAATAACATCAAACACAATGAGGGCAAAATAAAATCACACAATAAGAACCGCACATACACATGAAAATAAAACACACACAGACACACAATGCTAACAACAACAAAAACACACAAGAATAACAACAAAAACATCCAATGACAACAAACACAACCAACGCTTTCATCTCTTACCTCTCCCTAGAGAATAAACATGGGACCAGTTTGAAAAAAAACTCCACGTCTGCTTCCCAACTCCAACTATCATTTGATTATTTACCAGAATAATCGCGCATTTAAATAAATTTCTACCGCGCGACATGATCAATACTCCATGATCAATGCGAGATCTGACTTTCCCCTCATGCTATGAGAACTCGCAACATGGAATCACGCATCACTGTGTACGCATAAGAGTATAAATCAAATTCAAAGTGCGTATCTATATCTTCCATACTCTATATATAAACTTGTGTACTACCGTCAGATTGTACCGTTCTTCACCTAATAAATAAACGTTTTGCTGGTATTTTTTGCCTTGGTTTTTCCTCTTTTATACTTCATAAGGTGTGGGGATATATATATATATATATTTTTTGTTTAAAAAGTATGGTGCTGTATTGAAAATGAAAAGTATCTTATTTTATCAATGGCAGATAAGGACAGTTCAAGAAATACAGGCGTAACATCACATCATGTGATCGCAACTGGAACAACACTAAGAGATAGACAAATTATAAACTAACAAGTGAAAGGATAAAACCTATTACTGACTTTATAAGACAAAAATAATTAAATGGCTTGGACATTTAGCTAGCTAGAATGGAAGAAGATCAGCTAGTGGTTAGAGCGTTCAACGTGAGAACATCGGCCTACAAGGGACTTGACGCGCCAGCAAGAGATGGCTTGATGGAGTAAAGAAGACATTGAAGAAATCAAATGTGATATTAATACCAGCAACAAGACGAGAAGCGAAACACGGAAAATGGCATCTGCCTCCTCTCTGCGACGCATCACGGCAAAAGCAGCTGGACAAAAGAAGCAGTAGATCGAATGCAGGATAAATAGGAAAGCATGGTGTATAATGGTTCGGATATTTAGTTCGTGGCGAAGTGGTCAAGCCGTCTCAGTCGGGCTACGAAGGTTGTGGGTTCGATACCGGGCTAAGTCTTTCGGTTCACGAGTGCAGTTTTCTCGGAGACTCCTGGGGGTCGTCGCTGGAGCTACGAAGTTCGAGCTTTACGCGATGCTTTCGGCAGGATGTCCTGCGGAGAGAGACCGAGCCATATGGGATAAAACCTGGGGCAATGAAGTCGATCCTCTCGACTTTTAAGACTTTAAGACATTTTTTTTTTCAGACGAGAAACGAAACACGGAAAATTGCATCTGCTTCCTCTCTGCGACGCATCACGGCAAAAGCATTTGGACAAAAGAAGCAGAAGATTGAATGCAGGATAAATAAGAAAGCACTGTGTTAAATGGTTCGGACATTTAGTTTCAATGGAACAAGATCAACTAGGGGCTAGAGAGTGACACGTGAGAACATCAGCATACAAGGCGAGAGGGCGACCCAGACAGAGTTGGTTAGATGGAGTAGAAGAGACATTGACAAACATCAAATATGACGTCAGTACAAGGGACAACGCCCGCTACGTGGTGAAGAGGTTGCCGACGCAATTCGTGATCGTCATACCGCCGTCGAAACACGGGTGTGGGCGATTTGGCAGCAGACTGCCTTGCGTTAGTTTTCATACAATGGTATGTGTGCCGGTCCGTGCAGAAAGCAATGCAAACTACTTAACGTAAACTTGCTAAGAAATCACAGACAAGGTTTCTGAGACGAATGATGCGAATTCCTTGAGCTGACAGAGTAAATAAGATTGATTGTATAAAAGAGGCTAATGAAACTAGAATATTATATATAACAACAAGAAAGAGACAAATAGCTTTCTTTGATCGTGTGATGAGAAGAGAGGCACTGGAGAACATCGTGACAACTGGAAAGATCGACGGGAAGAGAGGCAGAGGCAGACCAAGAGAAATGATGCTGGATGGATTGAGTGGGTGGCGTGGAGGAATGTCATCAGCAGCGTTGATCCAGAACACTAGCGCCCGAGATCTGTGGAGAGACATGAACGTGATGATGATGACGATGATGATGATGATGATGATGATGATGATGACAACAATCGTATGACAGAATGGTATGACACAATGGGGAGGTTGGAGCGAGAACTAGACACATTCTAGTAAATCAAGAGGTGAGGAAACCACCCTGGTGCTGGGTAGCACACACACACACACGCGCGCGCGCGCACACACATACCGTGAACAGCTAAAAACAGTATAACTAGAAACACCCTGTTTCAGGAAGTCACAGGACAAACAAACAGAGGGTGACCTAACAACACCCGGAGAAGAAAATTAGACCAGAGAACATGGAAAGGTTGGGGGGGGGGGGGTGTGAAGTCTATGTTGGGAGAATATAGAAGGGGCTGCAGGAATTAGCAAAAGATGGACGCCGTGGTGCGAGTAGATTGAGGGTCTAATGCTTCAATTGGGGATTAAGAACAGAACAAGCATAACGTTCTTCCGGTATATTATTCATTAGGGGAGGGATGGCTTAAAAGTTAAGACGTGCTTCTTACTCATGCAGACTTGGCTAGGTTTCGGAGGTTTACAATACATGTAAAGTGCGGTATACGTCCCATTGATCTCGGGGTAGTGGATCGAATGTCGAGCCTACTCGGATAAGGGCGAACAACTAAGAGGACTACTTTGTATATTGCGTGCGTAAACAATTCTTAGGCAGCTGGAAAACATATGTAGCTGATGATGTCGACACAGCAAAGCTGCTAATTTATGTGTGTATGTATATGTGTGACAGTCGGTGAGTGAGTGAGTGGGTCGTGGATTGTGTGAGTGAGAGAAAGAGATTCACTGTCTGAATGCCTATGTACATATTTATGCATGCCTGCATGCCCACCGCTCGCCTCCCTGTCTAACTGCGCAACTATGTCAGTGTGCAATAATAATAATAATAATAATAATAATAATAATAATAATAATAATAACAATAATAACAATAATAATAATAAAAGTATCATGTTAACCACAAAAGCACCATATTTTGTAACTTCACGTATTTACTATTAATATTTTACTTCGTTGTAATGCCGTTTATGAAGCGCACAGCATATTGACGTCTTTAACGCTGATGAAGCGGGTGCGTTGGTGTAACGGTCAGGACTTAACATTGACAATAGCCTCAGCGCCGTTAGACAAAAGCTTGATGCCGTCTCCCATCGTTAGCTATGGGAGGGAAAGTTTCGGTACACGTAAAGTTAGCACATGTTTCAGTACACGTAAATTTAGTCACATGTTTCAGTAAAGGCAAAGTTAGTCACATGTTTCAGTAAACGTAAAGTTAGTCACATGTTTCAGTAAACGTAAAGTTAGTCATATCTTTCAGTAAACGTAAAGTTAGTCACATGTTTCAGTTAACGTAAATTTAGTCACATGTTTCAGTAAACGTAAATTTAGTCACATGTTTCAGTAAACGTAAAGTTAGTCACATGTTTCAGTAAACGTAAATTTAGTCACATGTTTCAGTAAACGTGAAGTTAGTCACATGTTTCAGTAAACGTAAAGTTAGTCACATGTTTCAGTAAACGTAAAGTTAGTCACATGTTTCAGTACACGTAAAGTTAGTCACATGTTTCAGTAAACGTAAAGTTAGTCGCATGTTTCTGTACACGTAAAGTTAGTCACATGTTTCAGTAAACGTAAAGTTAGTCACATGTTTCAGTAAACGTAAAGTTAGTCACATGTTTCAGTAAACGTAAAGTTAGTCACATGTTTCAGTACACGTAAAGTTAGTCACATGTTTCAGTAAACGTAAAGTTAGTCGCATGTTTCTGTACACGTAAAGTTAGTCACATGTTTCAGTAAACGTAAAGTTAGTCACATGTTTCAGTAAACGTAAAGTTAGTCACATGTTTCAGGAAAGGTAAGGATAGTCTCATGGGAGAATACTTCAGTAGAAATGTGAAGTGTTGGGCCGGGGCGACCCCAAAGCCGCACTGGTCAGCGGGGAAATCAAAATTAATGTCATTGGTAAAGATTCAACTCTGACCACCATCCTGCTCTTAAACGCCCAGTGCGCTGATATCGAGGTAGCAGGTTCAATCCCTACACCGGGCAGCTGGACTAAAAGTTGGCTTTTCGTCCTTGACTTTAGGACGTAAATTACAAGCACCACAGAAGTCGTCTGAGGGACACTGGTAATATGAACAGCTAATCCGCACGCAAACACCAGTCTAGTGCACTCACAAGTATTAGCATGTGTATAGACTACCATTCATTCATCATGTGCCATGCCGATAAGCGTGGGCGGTCATGTTCTGCTATGTCACTCGATGACCAGAGTCGTAGATCAGCTCCGTGTTCCTGTCTCGACTAATGCCACGTGGCCAAGCCATCCAGGTATTAACTTCTCGGTCTTCTCCTTGGTCTCTTCCCTTCGATCTTGCCATTTGTCACCAAGTTCTCCAATTCATTTCTTCTCATAACATGCCCAAAAATGTTTCAGTCTACGTTTAATGAATCTAATCAGTTTACGATCTTCATTTGTTTCTTGAAGGACTTGTTCATTTGTTTTTCTGCCCGTCCGTGGTATTCTTTGTATTTTCCGCAGAAACCACATTTCCACAGCCATCAGATGTTTTTCAGCTTGACTGCTCATTGTCCACGCTTCACATCCATGCAAAAGTACAGGTTCTATGTAGCACTTAAACACTATTTTTCTCGTTTCAATTGATATCTTTTTATCGACCAGTATGTTTTTCATCTGGCAAAAGGCTACCTTCGCCATGGCAATTCTTGTTCTAATCTCTTCAGGTCATCTCCCATCAGATGTGACTGTTCCGAGATAACTGTACCGATTAACTTGCTTAAGAGTATGTCCATTTACTCGCATATCACATTGTGGTATTTCCTTCTTCCCAGTGACGACCATAATCTGCGTCTTCTTACTATTCAATTCTAACTCTAGTTGCTCACTGTGCAACAACCGCAACTACTAAATGTTGCAGGTCTAGACTACGATGAAGTTCAAATCGAGTGAACAAGCATAAAATACGCACTAAGCATATGCCAATATCGAAGATGCACAAAACATCCAGGAACTAGATGGCAAAAAGAGAATCATCTCTTGGGAAACATCAAAAGACCACACTAAAACCTGCATCCGTTCCTAATGACGTTACAACCTCGTGTGGTTAAAATAAATTGATAAACTCGGTCGTCTAGACATCACAACTTCACTAATTACAAACACAACCACGCAAGCTTTTCAAAAGTGATAATGCAGTTATTATCTGTAACCACACAGCTAAAGAATGTAATTAAAACGTCATGTTTACACCAGCACTGCTAAGTGAGTAGTCGCGAGAGTGGTAGACGCATGTCTGCCCTACAGGGGTATTTCGGTTCGTTTTTTAACACTGACCTGCGCTATCCGGTCGACCAAACCTAAAGTGATTAAAAGGAAGTGTCTTGGAAAGTAAAGGCGACCTGCGTAGTTTTGACATAACTCTTCGAGTGTCGTTTGGTGGAAACAAATATAGATCTAGCACCATATACCGAATACGTGTTCAGGTTTGTAAACGGGATCTTTACTTTCTTATTTTGCTTTTTATCCAAAACTGGGACAAAGGCCATCAACCAACTCGCGCCGTCCAGAGAATGGAGGTGGAGGCGGTCACTGTAGCGTCCCACTGGCTGGAGGACAAACAGATATACATGTCGTGATTTTCATAGACTCACCGAGATTACTGAGAAGAGCGATGACTGTATGTTTCTTGCATAATTGCATGTTTCAACTTAACAAAAAACAAAAACAAAAACAATTCGAAGATAGGTGTAACATGCGTAGGTTTATGCAAATTTGGGGGTTAATGGACTAGCTAGGAATGTTATTATAATGGTATGGGCACCTAGTACCTTGTGACAACAGGGAACATTCCTTGAATCTTTCTCCCAGGGCATGCGAGGGTTTGAAAACGAGCAGGCTGCAAATTGGCTGGATCTGCACCGCTGGGTTGGGTATTGGTGCACGATAAGGCAGATGTTGTCAGGGTAATTTAGGATCATGTGTATAGTATGAAAGAACGTATACACAATCATTGCCAAGAGAGAATGGTGCAACAGTGAATGTCCAACACTCAGAGGGAAAGCCGGATGGACATATAGTCAGATTGCAACTGGTAACATTAGTATTGGGACTCTTCGCTGATTGTTGAAGATGAGGACGAAACGCGTATGGGAATGTCCTGAGTGCTGTGATGTCAATATTTGACTAACCTCAACCTAACCTAACTCACCCCAATCTCTTCTATCTTGTGTTATGTCCTGCAGCTAATTCATTGCCCTCCCCATATAGTTATTATCTCTGTAATTTTCTCTGTGTGTTTTCAGCCCCTTCTTCCCTCCCCCCCCCCCCCCCACTATTTCGTACGCCTTACGTGCTCCAGACAAGAGAGTCGCTAGTTATACTATTCTCAGATCTTCTTAAAGTGTGTCCTATCCATATGTCTTTTCCACAGCTCTTGATTCACTGGAACATGTCCAGTTCAGTCCATGAGCTCCGCATTGGTGACCCTCCTATTTTAGTCCCACTATTCTGCGCAGGCACCAGTTATTTAGAACGAATTTAATCATCATTATCTTTCACTCTTGCAGTCAAGCGTCGTGGTGAGGAATAGTTGGCGTTCCAGCGCCCAATTGGTGGCATTGGATAGTGTCATTACATATGATTGTAAAATGTCTTTGGTGTCAATCCATTTTCTTCTCTGGCGTCCTCTTGCTCTCATAGCAGATCTTCTTTGATGTGGGGTCATTGCTGGTAGTGGATGGTGTTGCATGCTAATGAAATTATCAAACCATTTGATCTTCTGTCTTAAATATATGTAACACAAGGTGTTGATCCCCCTGTCTGTCTATATAACGCCATTTCTTATTAGGTCTGGGATAATTAAATTGGCAGCTCTTAACCCATTAGGGATACACAAAGTGGAGAGTGGAAAAGAAGAAGTAACAAAGACATTTATGATCTGTTTAAGTCCCCGCTAATCACTGGTATCATGAAGGCTAATAGACTACAATGGCTGGGGCATATAGAAAGAATGGAAGATAATAGGGAAACAAAACTCGCTTACACTCAGGAAATAAATGATCGTAGACCCCGAGGTAGACCAAGAAGGCGGTGGAGAGATAATACATGTACAGACCTACAAGCACTTGGAATCAACGACTGGCAAGAGAAGGTCCACCAGAGAGACGAATGGAGACGGATTGTATTTGCAGCAAAGAACCTCAATGGCTCGGAACGCTAAAGAAGAAGAAGAAGATTTGTCATTTACTAGGCAATTTATACGGTCAATAGTTTGTCCTTGCTTTGTGAACGACCGACGCCTCATACCATCGAAATCAACGCAAACCGTTCTACTTCCAAGTCGTTCACGGCTGATTTCGAACCCTCTGCTCTATACGCCGGGGAATTGTGAAACGCGCTCAGTGCCCCTAAACCACATCGCCTTACTAATGTATCAACGGAGTCACATATTTTAGGTTAGAGTAATGAAGCTCAAACGCACATTTTCAGTCGGACATCTCTCCCCAACACAGCGAAGGTACATGACTGTAATCACACCAGATCATGACTGTCAGAATTCAACATCAAATGTGCGTCTATTCACGAACAAAAACACAAGAACAGAAGAAAGGTGGAACGAGTTAAGAACTGCTGTTAAATGTGTAAAGACACAAAAATACATCAAACATGTATGAAGACAAGAAAACACATCAAGTAGCTACATTAGTATAACAGTTATACAAACAACGTTTTTATATCCACGTTATGTTGTGCATATTATGTTTATTTGTAAACCGTTAAAATGTATTCAGCTTAGCACAGATGAATAGCGCCGCTTCTTTCCTATCAAGATCAAAAACACCCACCCCTCTGATGTGCCGCCACATTACAGTGGTAAAGGGGCTTGCGTGTTAAAATGACCTCAAGAGCTATGCCGACGGAAGCGCAGCTAATGGCAGGGTCTCCCATGTCGTACAGGTCAACGAGTAGAAACCAAAGAGAAGGAAAACACACAGATGCTGCCTTGTAGTAAGGCTTTTTAGTCCAAATATGTATCTTTCTGTCCACTGTGGGCCTCCAAGGCCTGTCTGCCAGTGTCAATGAACAGGTATTTGGAGATTTGAGTTTTCAGTTTGGATGACGGCTTCTGCATCCTGGCCAAATCAAGTGCAGATAAATCTAAACTTTGATCTTAGCCACAAGGCCGAGAAGCGATTGTAAGTAGAATGTGGACAGCAAAGAATAGGGGAGGTAAACCGGAAAAAAATGCTTGTCGAAGTCGGATCTACTGAGCTTCGCGGTTGATAAAACAGTGCAAGGCGATTCACCAAATGATGTCAAACACGATTTAATAATTAATAATAAAGAGGTATAAACCGTACGCATTATCAACAGACAACTTTGGCCAGGTCGGCGTCTGTGAGTTAGAGGTTGTGAAGGAAGATTCTGGTACTTTTGCCTTGACTACAAGTAGTCTGACTATGGAAGTCATGGCAGTAAGCAAAGCAAGTACATAGCTCGAGAGCATATTTCCTAAGTGACTCAATGTGTATGCTCAGGAAGACAGCCATGGGGTAAGCCCGAAGACAGTGGTTGTTGTCCCTGGAGCGGTCACAGATAGCAAAGATTAGTTTCATTTTTGTGCCGGGGCATGAGGGTGTCCAAGGAAATTATCAGGCTGACAGGCTTGCAGGTAAGGCTACTGCAGAGGGCGGAGGAGCCATGGACCAGGCTGATAAACTGAATGCTCTACGAAAAGTAAGTCGTTTGCGAGAACCAAGTGATGAATGTGAATCTACAACCATGGTCAGACTGCGAGAGCAGCAAGTTAAAAGAGGTGTGGCCAAACAAGAACACTTCGCAGGAAGCCAAAGAAGATTGATAAACCAACACCGAACTGGTGTCGTTAGCCGCTACATGCTGCGGGATTTGCTGAGGAGGGGATCCGAGCACTTATGGACTGAATGGTTCGGTTTGCAATGACGATGGACCAACCAACCAACCAACCAATTAATTAACTAACTAATCAACCAACCAACCAACTAACCAACTAACTAATTAATTAACTAACCATCTAACTAACTAACAAACTAACTAACTAACTAACCAACCAACCAACCAACCACACAACCAACCAACCAACCAACCAACCAACTAACCAACTAATTAATTAACTAACCATCTAACTAACTAACTAATTAACTAATTAACTAACTAACTAATTAACTAACTAATTAACTAACTAACTAACTAATTAACTACCTAACTAACTAACTGAGTTAGAGGTAGCAGACGATCACGATATCGACAAAAACGGTTCAGAGTCAGTCGCACTCGATTTGGGAGCAGATAGCTTTGCGATGATTTTCACTATGGTATGAGCGACGGCTGTTCAGAAAGCAAAGGAATGCTCAATCAATCAATCAATCATGTGCCATGCCGGAAAGCGTGGGCGGTCATGATTCGCCATTTCACTCGATCACCAGTGTCGTGGATCAGCTCAGTGTTCCTGTCTCGTCCATGCCATGTGGCCAAGCCATCCAGGTATTTTCCTCTTGGTCTTCCTCTTGGTCTGTTCCCTTCGATCTTGCCAGCTGTCACTAAGTTCTCCAGTCCATTTCTTCTCATAACATGTCCAAAAAATTTTGACTGTCTACGTCTAATTTCTCTAATCAATCTACGATTTTCATTTGTCTCTTGTAGTACTTGGTCATTGGTTTTTCTATCTGTCCATGGTATTCTTTGCATTTTCCTCAGAAACCACATTTCTGCAGCCATCAGATGTTTTTCAGCTTGACTGCACATTGTCCAAGTTTCACATCCATACAAAAGAACAAGCTCTATGTATCCCCTCAACACTCTTTTTCTCGTTTCAATTGACATCTTTTTATTGGTCAGAATGTTTTTCATCTTGCTAAAGGCTACTTTCGCAATGGCGATTCTTGTTCTAATCTCTTCAAGGCATCTGCCATCAGATGTTATGACTGTTCAGAGATAATTGAACCGATTCACTTGTTGAAGAATATTCCCATTTACTTGTATATTACATTGTGGTACTTCGTTCTTCCTAGTGACGACCATAATCTGTGTCTTCCTACAATTTAATTCCAACCCCAGCTGCTCACTGTGTACAACCACAACGTCTACTAATTGTTGCAGATCCTGTGCATTGTCTGCAATCAATACTGTATCATCTGCATATCTAATGTTATTTATGTTTCGTCCTCCAATGCTGATTCCATTTAGGTCTTCTACATTTCTGAAAATATATTCACTGTATAGGGAAAAAACTTTGAGAACAAAATTTTAAGACGCATCTTTGGACCCATTAGGGATACACAAAGTGGAGAGTGGAAAAGAAGAAGTAACAAAGACATTTATGATTTGTTTAAGTCCCCGCTAATCACTGGTATCATGAAGGCTAATAGACTACAATGGCTGGGGCATATAGAAAGAATGGAAGATAATAGGGAAACAAAACTCGCTTACACTCAGGAAATAAATGACCGTAGACCCCGAGGTAGACCAAGAAGGCGGTGGAGAGATAATATACATACAGACCTACAAGCACTTGGAATCAACGACTGGCAAGAGAAGGTCCACCAGAGAGACGAATGGAGACAGATTGTATTTGCAGCAAAGAACCTCAATGGCTCGGAATGCTGAAGAAGAAGAAGAAGTATAGGGAAAAAAGATCTGTAGACATTACACATCCCTGCCTAACACCTCTCTTAATAGGTTGGTATTGTCCTACTTCATTATCAATAAAGGAATGCTACTGAACGTAAAATTTCCTGGAAAATAATTACCAGCTAATTTGTTGTTCGCTCGCTTGATGTGAACTCAAGCGTAGTACATACACGTGCTACTATTACCAGTTGCTAGTACTGGGGAGTGCACTGGTCTAATGTTAGCGTATGGGTTAACAGTCCCTTTTACCAGTGTCCTTTGCCATCAGGCTAACCCACCTCGACTTCTGAGGTACTTATAATTTACGTCCCGAAGTCAAGGACGAGAAGTCAACATTTTAGTCCAACTAAATCCCCCATTGTTTGAGGCACAAGTGAAGCCAGAGAAGTTAAACCCATAATGTTTGAACTAAAATTGAAGCCAGAGAAGTTACATCCAATTATGTGTGAACTAGAACTGAAGACAGAGAATCACATCTGATGTTTGAACTAGAGCTTAATCCAGAGAAGTTACACCCCAGAATGCTTGATTTAGAACTAAAGCCAGAGAACTCACATCTGATGCTTGAACTAGAACTTAATCCAGAGAAGTTAAACCCTGTAATCTTTTAACTAGAACTGCAGCCAGAGAAGTTAAATCCCATAATGTTAGAACTCATGTCACTGTTGGAAGACATTATACCATTTTTTAATGGGGGGGGGGGGGGGGGGGGGTGGGCTCATGCTAAAGCTAATATATGAACATAGACCATTATGTTGCTGTGCCAGAATATTCCAGAATAGTTATTCCACCGCTGACACTAGCAACATGCCCATATCTGCTCTGTCTCCCGTAGAATTTATCGACAGTTTAGCTGAGCCAAGAACAATCATGTCAGCACTCGGAACATCCCCACACGCCCTTCGTCCCCATTTAAGACAACCAGCGAAGAGTCCCAGTAATAACAGCAAGAGCGGGACGCAGTTGTGTTTCCAAGGCACTAGGGCCAGATTCTATACTGGCCAAGACCTACTAACACGTCCTAGTCGTGCGTCGTAGGCAACGGGTCCCTTCCGGTCCTGGCTAACGTAGCAGGATCGCTGATTCTTCCGAAGTCGGAGAGTTATCTCTCTGCACGGCAAGGAACCACCAGTCTGCACACCAATAAGCCAGACATGGGACAACGGATACTCACGCAACCCTCAGCCCGGTATGACATCACACTGATGTTGGACAACAGGATGTCTTCACCCGACATACAGGACTTCACGCTGGAGTTCACAGCCAGCGAACACAAGCAAGTAGCAGCAAGCAGTACCAGCTGCAGTCTGATTATGTGCCCGTCTGGCCTTTCCACGGAGTACCGAGTATCAGCTACATCAGTGGTTCCCAAGCTTTTCAAGCAGAGGGCCATATCTACTATTTTCGGTAGTTAAGCGGGCCACAACGTTATAAAATTATAAAAGTCGTGCAATATCATTCTTACCTTTCTTAACTTTCGTCAACAAAATTCTAAAGCTTTAAAGGCTGTCAATGTCAGTACAACACTTCGGTCATTTTTTGGGGGGTTTAAAATCAAAAGTTCATTCAACAATAAATTTTTAATCAGTTTCGAAAATGGCTGTTAATGTAATTAATTTACAATTGTAACTGTTCTTCATATTCAGTTACTTAAATTACGATGCCAGTTTATCAATGTCTGGGCACAAATCTGTCGTGCCCAAAGTCATAAGCGCAGCAAGGTTACTGTCGGTGAGTCTGGAACGTAACTTGTTTTTTATAACAGCCATTGCGGAAAATGACTAAAATTGCAAATGTATCTCTGGGCGAATGAATCCAAGTGTTCAAATTGTTCGACAGATAATAGTCGCCAGAATGAAATCGTATGAACAGCTGAAGGTTGCGAACTGAACAGGCGGATTCGATAATATCTGAACATAACAACCACGAGCAGAGTAAATTATCGCACGCTGACAGGGCGCTCCGAGTGCATTTTTTGAAATTATTAAAATATATTATTTTAAATAACAAGGCCTCTCGTGCCACTTACTAACAGCTGGCGGGCCACAAGTGGCCCGAGGGCCGTGGTTTGGGAACCACTGAGCTACATCATGTGATCACTCTTTGCCGCGCAATTCTCTCCAGGCTATGATAATGTATTTGTTATTTCACACTATTCGCTCGATCCCAAATGCCCAGACCCCAACTGCCTTATCGTGTACTAATACCCCACCCAGGGATGTAGACCCAGCCAATTTGTCAGCCTGCACGTTTCCCGACACACCAGTATGTTCTGGGGAAAACATCCAAAGGATGCTCCATATTTTTTTTTTTTAATTTTTGAATTGAGGCATGCCACTCTGCACGAACTATGCCTAGTCCGTCCTGTTCTACATATCTTCCTGCTAGCGTCAAACTGGATCCGTGATTTCATCACGTAATGAGTGAGACTGTAAGCGCTCGTTCCACTTTATCACGGTGACTTCTTTCCCGGGCTAGTCTGGTAGTTCAACAGATTTTGATTGACGATAGGAGAAGGAAGGGCAGAAGCGGAGAATGACACAGAGACTAGAGGTTACTGAATGTGATGGTCAGGGTAGTTCAAGGACAGAACAAGAATCGAGGTCACATCACACGGGACACGCGCATTAGTACAGCCGGTCCGTGCAAGTCAAAGCTCCTAACCGTTCACCATCTATCTTCTATGGGAGTTGCAGTGATTCCTCAATAAATGTGGCGTGAAAAATGTGTAGTCATCGGCAGGATTCAAGACAGCAAAAACCATGACCTTTGGTAAGTGGGCGGGCTATTGGGTTATCATGGCTCGGCAATGTCCGTGTATAATTCGAAAACAATTAAACAAATTAATCTGGATATGTATATGTGCATGCATATATGGAAAATCTAATAACTAATGATGGACTTTGGTTGGCCATAGGATATCTGGATACCAACATTGTAGACGTTTCAGTACAACACATTTTCCTTGCCAAACTTCTTCTGAGGCCGTCTTTCATCTCCTAGTGGAGCATAAGGCCTAAATTAGCTTACGCCAAGTGCTATGTTATCATCAGTATCAACTGCCCTGTCAGTTGGTGTAGGCGTTCATGTCTCTCCACAGATTGCGGTCTTTGGTGTTCTGGATCTACTCTGGTGATAATTTCCTCCATGCCAGTCTCAGTCCATCCAACATAATTTCTCTTGATCTGTCTTTGCCTCTTTTCCTCTTAATCTTTCCAGTTGTCACCATGGTCTCCAATTTCTCTCTTCTCATCACATGACCAAAGACAGCTGTTTGTTTTTTTTCTTATTGTTGAATATAAAGTTCTAATTCCATTAGCCTCTTTCAGGCAATCGGTGTCAGTTACTCTATCCAGGGAATTCACAACATTCGTCTCAGGAACATCTCTGCAAGCCATTTGTAGACTATAATACATGGTTGGAATTTGCAGCTAAAGAGTTTTATGAACTTAAGTGACCAGTTTCCTGCTAACCCGCCTTGCTGGTCTTCTACGACATGCATGCTTGGTCTCAGTATGGGCTCTGTATGGGCTCCAGTAAGACACAGACGATGCCAAACTCGGCTACACACAACAGTACAACCGTTCTTCTATTGGTCAGGGTTTTCTTTTGTCCGCTCGCTTTGAACCCGAGCTTAGTTCCACGCTGGACTGATTTATGTGTGTGAGCCAGCTTTTCCTATTACCAGTGTCACTCGCCACAAGGAGAACTGACTCCGACTTCTGAGCTACTTGTAACTTATGTCCTCAAGACGAAAATGGTAAATCAATGTTTATGTCCAATAAGGGTTTTCAACGTATGTATTATTCAAGAAATAAAATCCCAAAAATATCAATGCGAGCCTCAGCTGCACACAAGATTATATTCTTCAACAATAGCTATTTTACACACCCTCGTAGGCAACTAGAACAGTTATGCAGTAAAGTACGGTAAGATCTACGTCATGCAGATAAATGCCGCTACTTAAAGCATTCAATATAAGCAGCTCAGCTTTAAACGTCATCTGGGGTCGAAGGTCACATCTGAGCTAAGGGTCACAGCTGAATGGTTCTTGTCTCTTGTTCAATGTAAGCTGGCTGGCCTTGTCAGACAAGTAGATTCTGCTTCCGGTGTGACATCTGGGCGGGCCCGTCGATCGACTGGCGGTACAAACACACGTCGGCGAGGCCGGTCTGTTGTCAATGACGGTGGTAAAGGCGATAATAACAATGATGATGACGATGATTAAATAATGAAGATGAAGGTGATGATAATGATGATGACGATAATAATGTTGATGATAATGATGATGTTAGCGACGATGATGATAATGATGCTAATGATAATGATGATCATAATGATGATGATGGTGGCGATGAGGCTGTTGGCGATGATGATAATAATGATGATGATGGCGATAATGATGATAATAATTATGATGATGATGATGATTATAGCGATGATAATGATGGTGAGGATGATAATGATATTGATGGCGATGTTGATGATAATGATGATGAAGGGAATGGTGATGCTGATAATGATGGCAATGATGATGATGATGATGATGATGATGATGATGATGATGATGATGATGATGATGATGATCGTAATAATTATGATGGCGTTGATGATGATGATGATGATGATGATGATGATGACGGCCATAATAATGATAATGATGACGCAGATCATAAAGGTAATAATGTCGACGATTTGAGCTCGTTCGGTGGCTTTGAAATCTACTATAAGTAGTGAGTGTACATTTGAACAAATAAATCTGGCATGCCGTTTGTGGACCGCTGTGATCAATCTGAGGCTGATTTTCTTGGCAAATTTATGTTCATTCGTTTGCCATTGTTTTCTGAACGAGAACATTTGAGAGAAATTTATCTTTTATCATATAATAGCTGACGACCCAGCCCATCGTCTAGTCCCTGGCGGGGAGCGTCTCATTTAATTCATATAAGCAGTCATTATGCATTCAAATACATTTCTCTAAGCACACAGAGTACGCCTGTTTCAGATGAACGAGCTTGAACAGTGCGTACTCGATTGGTTTCCAGATGAACGTGCTTGAGCAGTGCGTATTCGATTGGTTTCCAGTCTTACTTCCCATTGCTCGTCTGTTTCTGAAGCTCGTAATGCCTTTTTCTTTCGTGCTTGAGGAAAAATTGTTGATTTTAAACTAACTATTTCAATTGGATCCGCGGGAGTGAGAACAACATCTGTACAAAATTTCATCTCAATCGGATGGACCGTTCGGGAACGCATAAAGGACACACACATAAACAAACATTTTCTTCTATATATATAGTAGATTGCGATTCACATTCTTGGTGTCCTATTGTTATGTCACACATTGTGTTATATCTAATCTCAAAACTAAGAGGGAAGACCGAGAGAATATTCAATCAGAAAGCGGTGGGAACGATTAGTAGTATGACTCTTCGCTGGCTGTTGAACGAGGGGACGGAGCGCATATGGGAATGTCCTGAGTGCAGTGATGTCGGTTCTTAACTCGACTCAATCTGTTATATCTGCCTAATGTTCTATTGTTATAGCATGCCTTGTGTTAGTTATATCCTTCTCATATCTCATTATCAATTGATGACCTATGGGCGAAGACACAGATAAATAGATGACCTACGCCCTAAGTACACGCATTTCTTTAGCTAGGCACTATCATCATACGTAGAGGCAGCGGGTTTGAATCCCGATGTAGACATTATAGCGTGTAATGTTTATTCTTTGATGTCGTCATCAAAGACATCGTACAATCACACGGAATGACACCATCCAGTGCCGCTCACCGGGCGCTGGAGCGCAAATTATTCCTCCCCACGCCGCTTGACGGCAGAAGTGGAAGATGATGATGATGATAATGATGAATGTTTATTCTGTCTAGTGTTTCCTCTAATCTCTCCTTTTATTTCTCTCTACTTCAATCAGTGTCAATCGATTCCTATTAAATATTTATAGAAGCATTTATAAGATTCCGTCCGTTGTCATTCCTAGCTACTGTGACGATTTGAGGCGGCAAAAAAAAAAAAAGGGGGGGGGGGGGTGTTAAGATACTAATTCGACATGAACGGGAAGATATCAGATTATGGATTTTCACTAAATAAGAAACCTTACAATGTTATACGCACCATTCTTAGGGTAGTGGATGTGACGCCTATTCATCGCAGATACGACTGAGCTATAAGTTCAGGAAAAACTGTACAAGTATAAAATCCTTCCAGAATTGGAAATCAAATAGAGTAGCGAGCATAATAGTCCGCTTTCATGACTATATATGAATTTAAAAAAAAAAAAAAAAAACACCCACACGCACGCACGCACGCACGCGCGCGCGCGCGCGCACGCACGCACACACACACACACACACACACACACACACACACACACACACACGAATGAGACCGTCCTTTAAGAAACAAATCGTAAACTAATTAGATAAACTAGATTTAGACAGTCGAGATTTTTGATCACGTTTTGAGCAGAAATAAACCGGAGACCTTGGTGACAACTGAGAAATAGAAAAATAGCACGGGAAAGTCCTACACACACATGTGTGGACGGCTTGGTCGTATGGCACAGTCGGGACAAGCGCACTGACCTCATTCACAACTGGTGATCGTGTGAGATGACGTATGAACCATTGCATATAGGCATGGCACATGATGACACATGTAATAGTTATAGCACGTGCGATTCTGGTGACACGGGATTTGTTAACGTGTTGGGCTTTTATTTGTAGTAGTAGTAGTAGTTAGTAGTAGTAGTAGTAGTAGTAGTAGTAGTAGTAGTAGTAGTAGCAACAACATAGCAGTGCAGCAGTAGTAGTAGTAGTAGTAGTAGTAGTTGTAGTAGTAGTAGTAGCAGCAGCAGCAGCAGCAGTAGTAGTAGTAGTAGTAGTAGTAGTAGTAGTAGTAGTAGTAGTAGTAGTAGCAGCAGCAGTAATAGCAGCAGCAGTAGTAGAAGTGGTAGTAGTAGTAGTAGTAGTAGTAGTAGTAGTAGTAGTAGTAGTAGTAGTAGTAGTAGTAGTAGTAGTAGTAGTTGTTGTTGTTGTAGTAGCAGCAGAAGCAGTAGTAGTAGTAGTAGTAGTAGTAGTAGTAGTAGTAGTAGTAGTAGTAGTAGTAGTAGTAGTAGTAGTAGTAGTAGTAGTAGTAAGAAGAAGAAGAAGAAGAAGAAGAAGAAGAAGAAGAAGAAGAAGAAGAAGAAGAAGAAGAACGAACAAAAGAACGAACGAACACACATACTTTATTTTCAAAGGGTTAAGAATTGGGCAGAAGAAAAATAAGACATGAAGGATAAAAGCGATGAGAGTAATGGGATAAGTAGAAATAGATGTGTGATCTGTGATCAGAGATTCGGGTACTTATGGGGATAACGGCGTGATCCGGGAATATACACGTTTTACAGACTAAATCAGCCTCATGGAATCGCAATTTTGAGAACCGCTCTATGGTTATTAATGCTTGTCTGACTAATTGTTATAATTGACAGGCAGTTGTGACCTTGATAACATTAATCTATGCCATTGAAGAGCGAGAATTATTAAGTGGTGTATGCAAATAACATGCTACAAAAATAGCATGATATGGGTATTGATTGGCATTGACAGAAGACACACAGATAGAAATAATGATACACTAAACGACAGGAACAGGTAAGGCTGTGGATTTCATAAGGAGTGGTTTTACATCTGTCCCCACGGTTGTTTGTGTCGTGAACTGTGTGTTCAGAAAAGTGGTGGCCGCCGGTTGCTGAACTAACTGGTTTTGCCTTATGCAGTAATGTGTGGCTGCTGGTTTTCTAGTGACTGCCGCTTCCATCGGCGATGAATTATATTTTTCACGGGGGACTTTTGTGTTGGCATTCTGGCAGCGGAATTATGCATAGTATGCTTGTGCGGGCAGTTGGTTTCTCAAGACTCACGTCTGCTCCACTTTTCAAATGGGGCAGTGAGGAGCATTTTGTGTGATATTCACTGGCACAAGAATGGAGCATTATGGGGAAACCTTTGCCGTGAATTTAGGACCCCGACTAACTAGCTATCTAACATTTAAGGCTATATTTGAACTTTCAGGAGAATTAGATCGTCTCACTAAAGGAACAAGGCTACTTTGACAAACAACCATCAAGGCATTCAGATAGTGAGGGTCATAATGTATTCAAGCTTTTCTCTCACAGTCTTCGGTATTGATCGACACTCATATAAAAAAAAACACGCTGAGAAAAAACTTAATGACGATGGGAATACGGTTTCTGAGAACAAATGATGAGAATACAATAGACGGACAGTGAAACGAAAGACTAAACCCTGCAGGGAACAAAAGCAAACCCTTAATTACTTAGGGACATTTGACGTAGTGAGTGACGATTAATTAGAGACATTTGACATGTGAGTGACGATTAATTAGAGAGATTTGACATAGTGAGTGACGATTAATTAGAGACATTTGACGTAGTGAGTGACAATTAATTAGAGACATTTGATTAGTGAGTGACGGTTAATTAGAGACATATGACATAGTGAGTGACGATTAATTAGCGACATTTCACTAGTGAGTGACGATTTTTTCGGCACGTTATGCGGAGAAATAAATATTAAAAACTTAGTGCTAACTGCCAAGCATGATGGGAAGAGAGCAAGGGGAAGACAGAGAGAAATATGCATGACTGGTTTGGCCACATAGCATAACTGTGACAGGAACAGAGAACTGATCAAAGCCTGTGGTGATCGTTTCAGGTAACAAGCCATACCCATCCATGCTTATCAGCAGGGCACATGCTGATGATGAAAGGTAATTAGTTAGTTAGTTAGTTAGTTAGTTAGTTAGTTAGTTAGTTAGTTAGTTAGTCGATAGACCATCCTCATTGCATATCGAACAAATCAGTTCATTAGTGTTCGGATCCCCTCCTCAGTAAATCCCGCAGCGTGTAGCGGCTCACGAGACCAGTTCTGTGTTGGATTATTAATCTTCTTTGGATTCCTGCATAGTGTTTTTGTTTGACCTCACCTCTTTTAACTTGCTTTTCTCGCAATCGCTTTGCTGTAGATTCACAGTCATCACTTGGTTATCGCAAAAGTCTTACTTCTCGTAAAGCATTCAGTATATCCGCCTGGTCCATAGCTCGTCCAGACGAAAGGTGATTGAAAAGAAAGGCCCCAGAGACTCAGGGTTTCGAAGTATAACAGTTTATAAACAAATCACTTCTGCAGGATTAAAAACATCCAAAATCTATATTTAATACCGAGTACAATTAAAGTCAAGTTCATAGTATCTGATATTGCCACGGGGACGGTTGAACGCGGGATCATCGCCTACGAATGTTAAGGACAGATTGGCCGCCTATTCCTCAGTGCATCCACGTCTATATAATGTGATGGG